>JAGFPH010001044.1:137437-159157 GCA_018207615.1 Philaenus spumarius
TTGAAAATACTCCTAATACGGAGGTTGGCGTGCGAAGCACGCAATGCACTGTGTATTGTAAATACTGCCAATAAGGAGGTTGGCGTGCAATGCACTGTGCGTCGGCCGCTTCTCATAGTGTTCAGTGTCAAGCTCACATGTGCGTCCTTAACATTGAACGTGTTAAGCCCCATAGCCCCCACTAGCCCCCCTTCCCTAGCAAATACCATATGAACGCCCATGTTCTCGTGTACGCGGTCTCCAGTATCGTCTCATCCTTCTAATACTACGCTACAATTGGTACAGTAGAACTCCAATTATCCGGACTCCAATTATCCGGATCGCCAACTATCCGGATCAGATTAAGAAAAATACAAAAATTTAAATCGATTTTCGGAATCGATTTAAGGTAGCAAAACAGCTGACTCTGCCTGGTATGTTAAAAAAATCATGTATTTTACAGTGATTTAGTATTGTTTGTAAATATTACGTAATCAAATATTGTCATTGATATTGTTTTTTTATAATAAATACCGTAAATGTTCTTTATTGTGTTTTGTTTGCGGTTTTCTCTTAAAAAACGGCCTTTTTTCGAGAAAAATCCAACTATCCGGATCGGGTCCGGTCCCAATTAATCCGGATAATTTTAGTTCTACTGTACTAAGATACTGACGGCAAAAGTATTTCTTATAATACTTCGTATTACCTCCATGGATATTGGTAGTCCTTGTTCGTCGTGCTCCGGAGCCAATTCTATGAACTTCGCTTTCTTCATTAGCCACTTTCTTTCTTCTTTCACTCGCTAACAAAAAGAACACAAAATAGTTGTAAATGAAAAATATTTTATTTATTTACTACCAAACATCTACGCACAAATATTAAAAAAATATAAACAATACTTTAATGACTTAAAAAAAAAACGACAATATTTGTACCCATGGCCACCTCCCCCCCTCCCTCTATCTTCCAGTTAAAGGAAAATATGTATATTATTAATTATAGTCAGGTATTATTCTTTAAAGAGATTAACACTAAAATATGTTTTAAATGTTATGTGCCGTTTGATTTTACATATACTTATTTTATTTTTTACAAGAGTTCAAGCTTGAGCTGCAATGAACTGTGTATTTAAAATACTCCCAATACCGGGGTTGGCGTGCAATGCATTGTGTATTGAAAATACTCCCAATACGGAGGTCAGCGTGTGAAGCACGCAATGCATAGTGTATTAAAAATACTCCCAATATGGGGGTTGGCGTGCAATGCACTGTGCGTCGGCCGCTTCTCATAGTGTTCAGTGTCAAGCTCACATGTGCGTCCTTAGCAGTGAACATGTTAAGCCTCATACCCCGGTCTAGAAACCCCCCCCCCCCTAGAAAATATTATATTTGCGCCCATGTTTGTACCTAAAATAATAAATTTACGTCTTAATCTAGCAGCGAACAAAAAAATATAGGAGTTTCCTACACTCGATTTCACGTTCACCGTGCAGTACAGGTCTTACAGGAGAATAGACATACTACTACCATTACAGCGAATTTAAGTTTATTGTCATGCGGGTTGCGTCTACTGACCGAGCGTAGTATGGGAGTTGGTGTTTTTTGGTTGGCTATTATCGCTGAGACTGTCGTAAGGATGACATGGCTTAAGGGCGCTCTGTATTGCACGGTGAACGTGGAATCGGGTGTAGGCATCGCCTGTTATTATTGTACTTATGATAATAGTAATATTATGGAACATTAAGCTATAATCATATATTGAATACGGATGTTAAATGTATACAGGGTGTCTCATAAGGAAAGGACCAAACTTCGGGAAATATTTCTACGGGTCAAAATAAAGAGAAAATCAAGAATAACATTCGTTTTCCAGATATCCGCCTTTTTGTATTTTTAACAAAATAATTCATACCTAGAGAATGGTTTGACTGATTGAGTTCACACTTGGCATTAAGTTTAACCTAACAATGATCTATCTAAAAAATAATCGATTCTATCCAATCATGCGTTTCAAAATGGCGGCTGTTTTGAAAATTTCAAACTTAAATTACTCAAAAATCGTATATTTTAACAAAAAATTTCAAGAAACCTTTCTTGTAGCCCTTTTGATTCCCTGTCGGATGGTGTAACTGTTATGTGTAATAATTATTCTGTTCAACCCGGCATCCTATACCAACACAGTAAATACTACAATATTGTATGTACATATATATATATATATATATATCAAATGCTATGTCTTATAAATTGGACACTATATATTCTTGGTTGTATAAAAACAAGTTAATTCTTAACATAAACAAATCCTCTTATATTGCTTTTGGTAACTACGCTGACTCTGTGCCTAAAGGAAATGAAATTGATATTGTAATAAATGGAAATAGTTTAAAGAGAACCTCAAACTGTAAATACTTGGGAATTACTTATGACTCAAATGTGAAATGGGATGCTCACGTTGGAAATATAGTGAAAAAGGCAAAGTTTTTGGTCTATGTTTTCTATAGATTAAAACAAATTTTAACAAAAAATCAGTTATTACTTATATACTATGGACTATTTCATAGTTTAGCTGTATATGGAAAAATCGGTTGGGGTGGACTATACAATACAGCATTGGACCAGTTAGCAAGACTCCAAAAAAGGCTATTCAATATCATTGGAATCAACGACCAAGATTCAAATAAACCATTGGATATAAAACAAGTGTTTGTTGCTAAAGCCATAACACGCCAGTACCAAGAACTTAAAAGTGAATTCTTAAGCAAGCCAAGAAATACTAGGTTTAAGAATATTTCCCTACCAAAACACTCTCTAACCATTGGGCAGAGAAGCTACGTTTACTATGCAGCGAAGTATTTCAATGAACTGCCAAATGAGTTAAAATCGCTATCTTGTAGTGTAAATGTTTTAAAAAAGAAAATTAATAGGAAAATAAGTGGATTTAGCATAGATTAAATAAATTGAATGTGTATGAAAGAAAGTTTTTTTTTTAAATAAATTATTTGTCAAGTGAGATAATCTAGGTACACTTTATAATAAAAACAATATACATCAATTTCAATTAAACTATTATTATTGTTATATTATATTGTATTATACTATTACTTACTATTATTGGGCGTGATTTCTAGCTCAATTTAATTTCTTCTTTTTTTTATCTTTAATTTAGGGACCAACCTATGTACGGGCATTTGTGCCCCCTATAGGTCCTTTATGTATTTATACATGTAAAGGAATTATTGGTAATAAATAAATAAATATGCTGTTATTATCTTTAACTTAGCTGTTAACCTTCATCCGATTGTTTTAACAGCTACACCATCCGATAGCGAATCAAAAGGGCTACAAAAAAGGTATCTCGGAGTTTTTTTTTTTAATGTACGATTTTTGAGTAATTTAGTTTGAAATTTTCAAACCGCCGTCATTTTGAAACGCATGATTGGATATAATCGATTGTTTCTGAGACATTTCATTGTTAGGTTAAACCTAATGCCAAGTTCGAACTCAATCAGTCGAACCGTTCTCTAGATATTAATTATTTTGTTAAAAATTCAAAATGGCTGCTATCTGGAAAACGAAGAGTTTTGGGGAAAATGCTATTCTTGATGTTCTCTTTATTTTGACCCATAGAACCATTCCCCGAAGTTTGGTTTTTTACTTACGGGACACTCTGTATAATATAAGTATAATCTCGGTTATTTTTTACATGTTAAAACTAAAACACTTATTGCACTTATTACCGTGTCGAAGTATGAACAATCTGTGTTAACATTTATGTTTACTATTACACCATCTAATTGCTTAAAAACCTTTTATGTAACACCAACTAATATTACTTTTGCGACAATAGCAGTGCACCTTTATTTGTATATTTTGTTGATACGGTTTCTTTCTTTCAACATAATTGTATACAAAATGTTTTTCTCCTTTGTTACTTTGGTATTGCGAACACGTACTAGAATTGACTATCATTTTCTATACTTGAATATTACTAGGAGGGGTTTTAATCCCGGACCACTTTCTCAATCCCGGGATTTCGGATGACTAGTCCCGGGATTCAGGTTTATCAATTTTTCTCTGATAACCTTACGAAAATTAGGTTTTGTAGTGATTAAACTCCTTTAAATTTTAAAGTAGAAAAACCTGCAAAGCGAATGGAACGAAACAACGCCATCAAGCTGCGAGCGAAGCGAAGTTGCTCGAGAGCCGGGGCTGGAGGCTGAGGTGCAAACAAATTCTACAAATATATTTCTTAAACGTAGGAAGCTATTCAGTGCCATACTGAGTAGACCAATTTCCCAAATAGTTGGTTGAAACCCTAAAATATATTAACTCACGTCAAAGATTCAGCTAGCTGCGTGATATTCTTTTTTAATTCTTTAATATGTTTCTTATTTTTAATGTTTTTTGTTTTCATGTTTTTTACATTTTTTTATGTTAAAAAAATTAATGTTTTTATTTTTTAATAATTTTTTATTTTATTTTTTTTTTAATTTTTTAATATTTTTTATTTATTTTTTATTATTGAGGGATAAATTTAGCTTATTATGCAATTAGATACAGCGAGTCTAATCTCTAAAAGTAATGGCAAAAATAATACTTACTTGAAGCCGCAGGCAAAGATCACGATGGAAAGGAGAGAACCTTCTCTGCCTGTAATAATTCTCGTCTTCCGAGCTCTGGAAAATACCAAACCAATATATTTTACTGTTTGTAAAATACGTAAACTTAAAAACACTTTCACTAAACGTCCAGAAACACCCGAGAACTAGATCGGGCAAAGTACTGAAAATAAATACATTTTTGCCTACAACTCCGATTTCGATGCAATTTTCTGCAACGCGTTCAGCAAAAATACCAGGAAAAAGTCTACATATATGACCAGTTTCGGGAAAAGCGGAAATCCATCGCGGGTGCATAAAGTGCATCATTTTGTAGAAACCTCTAAAATTGGATTGAAAGCAGCGACAATCGGAACTCAGGGTTATTTGGGGGCGCTGGTGTAATTTCTGACCATGCGAAATGCATCCGGTGCACCCGGGTGCTCTGGGAGGGGGCGATATGCATAATATTTTATAAAAAGGAGAAGACATTATAAAGTTTTAAAAGGAAAGAAAAAGAATAAATTCATAAATTTTCCAAAAATTCTGTCTATTCTGTAGGCTAATAGTAACAAAAATCAGGAATAGTAAATACAAACATAAGTAATACATAAAATTTAAAAATCTTGTTAATTTAGATTTTTTCAAAATTGATTTAGAGTGGTTCAACCAAATACTCCCAAATATCGTTGTGTGGGCATATACAGAAAAATGTGTGGGCATATTTCATTGTACAGAAAAATGAAGCAAAATCGGAAAACACGATATCGTGGGTTTTTGGCCGCCATTTTTAATCGGTTAAAGATATGGATGTGTGAATTTCTCCGTTGGTTATCTATAGAAATTCTACATCGAAATGATACACCACATGACCACCTTCACATTTAAAATAACAATGTTATATTCAAGATGGCGGATCCAAGATAACGGATACATTTAAAAAAATCTTAATAAAATAAAAATTTTACATAGAGTAGTTTCCTCAATCACATCTAGCTTCAAATGTTCCTTATATACGAAATATTAATTAGTCTCCAGACTTTTCAGCACAACTGTATAAAATATATATATATTATTCAATGGCCAAATATACAAATTAAAGTATTTATCAGTTTTGACAAAAAATAAATTTAGAACGTAACACAGGATATTATTCAGTTTACAATAATATTGTTTAATCTGACTCAATACAGTTTACGTCACAGCTACTTTCAGTATCTATATTTAGATGTTCAATATACATTAGATTGTCAAGTTCATAATTAATTATGAATATAACTGTGAAAGTCGCACTCAGATGCAGTCAAACTATACTGCAAATTAAAGCAACAAGAGTATACAAAAAGTATACACATCGATATTTGACGATTTATTAAAAACTTCTTCAAAGTTAGAGCTTTAAATACAGTTAGCCCAGTCAACGAATGATTCTAGAAGGAAAGTCAATAAGCGGAAAGACCAACTACTATGGTACCTAGTACTATAACATACTAAAAGTCCTTGGCCCTAGGGGTGGCGGAAGAGGGGGGAGGGGGTTAAAGGTCCCATTTTTGATTTTTTGCCTATATCACAGTAGGCGTTGGTCCTAGAAAAAATATATACGTATACAAAATTAAAGCTGACAAAATTCTCTACATTTTTTATACCTATAGTATTTTTGCTATCTGTAACCGTTAATGAGATATACGCTCTCGAAAATCGGTAACTTTCGAAAAAATCGTTTCTTCGCATTGGAATACTTTATTATTTGTTTGTACCCCATGCGGTCTACCCTCGTGAGCTCTCTCCAGTTCTTATCTTGCTGTAGTTGAGTTATATAAGCGTTCGTAGAAATTCAAATTATTGTTTTTTTTTTTTTTTGCTTCAGTATATTATTTTATTTTATTATTAATAATTATTAATTATTACCCTGCTCTGGAATCTGCCTATGAGTGGCTGAAAGATTGTTAAAGACTTCAGCAGCTTATGCTACATCTGCATCCTTCTTGAACAGTTGGGCAAATGCAAGTTTGCTCTTGAGGAAGGCTGCTGTTGTAGTATCACATCCTGTGAAAGCATGGATGAGCATAATGCCTTAAGCTCCTGTAACTCAGCAGTGCAAATACAGACTAGTTGGCACCTTTCCTCGGCCCAGTTTCATAATTATGATGTATTGGTCTTTGGGGATTAGCACAATCAGAAGGACTATGAGGTCTGTGTCCTCTCCAATGACAACAACTTGTGAATCTGTTGACTTATCAATGGCTGTTTCAGAACAGGGGCCTGTTTCATCACATAAGCTGCAATTCTTTCGGCTCACGTATAATGTTTTCTGCATGTGGAATGAACTTTTGAGGGATGTAAAACCTACAAGGCTTTTTCCGTCATTTCTTTGTAAAGTGGCACTTATCAGTGAAGCTATTACTTTTGCTCACATATGAGACTTTCCCACCACTTTCGTACAAGTTCTCGTCACAAACAAAATACGTTTGCGTCGACATTGCGATAAATAATATAATAATAATAAAATATACCGGATATTATAACAATAAAATATACTGCATACAATACTTATAACATATACCGGATATAATAATAATAAAATATGCCGGATATTATATTTATAAAATATAAAGGCGAAAAACACAATAATTCGACTTCCTAGAACGTTTGACATTATATAAACTAACTCAACTAAAGCGAGAAACAAAACATTTTTCTGTCGACATAGCGACATAATAGTAATATTAAAATAAAATAATATACTGAAGCAAAAAAAACAATAATTTTACTTTCTTCGAACGTTTATATAACTCAACTACAGCGAGATAAGAACTGGAGAGACCTCACGAAGGGAGAGAGCATAGGAACAAATAATAAAGTATTCCAATGCTAAGAAACGTTTTTTTTCCGAAAGTTACCGATTTTCGAGAGCGTATATTTTAATAACGGTTACAGATAGAAAAAATACTATAGGTATAAAATATGTAGAGAATTTTGTTAGCTTTAATTTTGTATACGTATGTATTTTTTGTAGGACCAACCCCTACTGAGATATAGGCAAAAAAATAAAAAATGGGACCTTTAACCCCCCTCCCCCTCTTCCGCCACCCCTAGGGTCAAGGACTTCTAGTATGTTATACTACTAGGTACACCAAACAATGTACCATAGGTGGTCTTTCCGCTTATTGACTTTCCTTCTAGCATTCCCTTTTGGGCATTCGTTGACTGGGCTAAATTTATTGGTGGCACCTTAGAGGCGTGCAATATCCGAATCTTCCTAATTCAGATATACTATTTTAAGGTACTGCTATGAATTGTTGCATAAGCAAAGGCTTAGTATTAGAATCAGCTTTATTGTTATTATTATTATTAATAAACTATGTAAAACTTATAAGTCCCAAGAAGAAAACCTAATTAAAAAGTGTCACAATAGATGAGACAAGCAAAATGCACAGTTCAGTAACCTGGATGGTTATATATATATACTCTTGACTGACCTAAAAACAAGGCTAGTGATTTTGGAGACACACGGGCTCAGCGGAATGCTTACTCTTGGGAGACCTTGAAAGGACACGGTGACAAAGTGAGCAAATATAATATATAATCTACAACGGGCAAAACCCGTGTAAATCCGGAAATTTTGAAATTTTATTGAAATATGTAAAATGCAAGATTTCTGGGCGACCATGTGGATGAACCCAATGTAGCGCGGCCTTGAACAAGTCCCGGCGAGGTGGTTGTTATCGTACAGATGGAACTATTGAACCCGAGCTTGTTCGGGATTGTAAAATGAACTTAGAATAAAATCAAAGATTTTTAGGGAACACCTGGATCCAGGACTATTACGTATTTGGGTTCTATGGCGGGAACACATTACGCTAATCACGGGTGTGTTGTACGTATGGGACTCAGGTCGTAATACTAAACGGTGATGACGTAACAATCAAGTAAAGTCTAGGGAAAATTTCAAATTTCCTCAAAAGCCTGGAAGGGAGGTATTTTTGTAATGAGCAAAATAAGGCCTATAAAAAAGGTGGTATGACAAAAAGTCATAATTTCAATATTTAGCGAATCAGGGTAGAAACACTGACGCTAAAGTCAATTAAAGTTAAAGTTTAATAAAGTTTAATGAGTACATGTTATTAAGAAGAATTAGTTGCTTAGGAAAAGCAAAAGAAAATTCAAATAAAATAATTATTATGAATGGTAGGAGTTTTCACACCTGGCGGTTAAGTCAGTAGGGAAAATTGTATTTTTTAAACTATTAATCTAAAGTAATAAAGAAGGGAGGTAAATTGATTATTGTAAAAACCAGTATTTTAAATAAATTACCGGTATTTAACGTAAATGTAAAACTTGGAAAATCGTATACTTTTAAATGGCAAAAACTTCGTTAAAAAACCTATTATAGAAATCAGACTTCGGCTATTGTCACAACAACAATAGACCTTCAGGAAAATGAAAATGAAAATTTAAAATAATGAAAATGGAAAATTTTTAAAAGAAAATGCATTGGGAAAACGCTAGGGAAGGCCTAGGAAGAGAATGGAGCGTCCTACAACTTTCATTCAAGTCTCTAAAAAACAGGAAAAAATCACAGATTAAGAAAAGCTATTTCGCGGGAAAATCCCATAAAACCGCGAGGAGTTAGAAAGGAAAGTTGAAAATTCGCGCAGTAGAATAGGAGAGGAAGGGTTAGGAACCACGTAAAGCGCTGAGCCAATCAGAGCGGAGAGGAGCTTTGGCGGCCGGAACAAGGATGTAGCATTCAAATAATTTAAGAAGTTTAAGCCTTAAAACTACGATAAACAAAATAAAAATAAAGGATTTAAATGTATTGCTAAACAAAGGATGATTTTACACACAGGAAGGTGTAAGAAAATCACTTTAATGTGAAAAAATGAATTTTCGCGGAAAAATCGCGAAAGTGGAGATGGAAGGAGGCTTTATAAACCCTGGACGGGAATTTCAAAGGTTGATTGGGTGAACGACAGTACACGGAGTGTATGTCACTCTGTTTAGAGGATTTTGGTAATCGACAGTACACGGAGTGTATGTCACTCTGTTTAGAAGATTGGGTGAACGACAGTACACGGAGTGTATGTCACTCTGTTTATGGATTTTTAAGAGTTAGTACGGAGTTTGCTATTGTACGGGTGAAGTGATCAGCGGTTTGACAAGGCGATACAGGAAGACTACAGGAATATAAGCAGGAATACAATATACTGCTAAGGCTATATTATCAATGAAGTAGCTAAGAAACTTCAGGGACCTGGACTTCTGGAACGTTTTGGCGGACAACTGGACATGAGTATCTAACGTGGAAGAGTTAGCAGGACGATCCCCGGACACATAAAGGACAACTACAAACCACAGGCAACTATAACTCAACGGAAGAACATCTGACGCAGCTTCACGACAACAATAGAACAGCACGCTGTCATCATTGTACATCGCCAAAAGCGCAGAGAGCAACTTTACCCTACAGGTTCTTCTGCTGCTATAAACAACAATCAGCCCCGTGTTAGACGGCCATCTTAAACAACAAATTTGAGGTCTGTGTCAGCGAATTTACGTTTATTCCCCACAATTTGCCTGATTAAATTCAAATTTAATTTATTACAGATACTGGGTTAGTAGGATTGGAAATTGTTTTTCTTAGTGTGAAATGTTTTTATAATATCTAAAGTCGTATAGCATAAAAATCATTAAAGTAAATTCATAATTTAAATAAATTAAAAATAAGTAATTAATAAAAAGCTTGGAACAAAGCATATTAATTAAAAGCATAATTAAAAGTAATATTAAAATTTGTTCTACCTTATTAGATTAAGCAAGAGTTAAAGAAAATTGCTTTTGTTGCAAATTGTATAAATTGGAAAAGAGATATCCAAAAGTATTATTTTTGAGTTGTGTTTTTTAAGATTAATAAATGGATGATTATTATTTTACAGTATAAAAAAGTTTCTAACGTTCACTTACCTATTGTTGAATATTCCATTGTTATATTTCCTAGTGTTAGAAATATTATCAAGGTGTTACGTTATATAATTATCCAAGGCACAAATAAAATTATTTACAAGGTCAGTTCCACTGTATTCACTTCCTCGAGGAATACAGATAGTAAATTCTATTTTTGCTTGTGCTCAAAGCTGAGTTTTATTAAGATTACTGGAAGTGTAATTTGTAGTTTTTTAGTCAAAATATTCCGAGTAATATTAGACAAACAGTTAAATCACCCAGGCCCTTTAAAGAAAAAGGATAGCCTGTACTTCCAGTGGGTGATTTTAACTTATCCTACACAGTACACGTTCGCTGAGGTGTGTCGTATAGGTCGAAAAAGACTGACACCCTACAGGGCGATACAAAAGTGTACAGTTGTAAGATTATCGTTGCAAAGTGAGCTAGATTTCAAAAAACAGAGTCACCTCACCGGCGATATATCTTAAGCGTTGTAGAGATTGGCGTACCCGCAGAAGGGCCGTTGATACTTTGCAAAAGCGTAAGTGTGTACCGTTGTACACGGTACACATTATTCACTACGGTTACATTAAGGTGATAATTTGGAGGTGTAGCCAACTAACTTATATATTATTGCGTTTGATAATTCCGATACTTAGAGTCCTCAGTCTTGGGATTTAATTAGCTGGATATGATTAGGATTAATAAAATTGTAGAGTTCGATCTTTGTATGTTTAAATTATAGTAATAAGTAAATGGACTTTGTTTTAGTTGCTGATGAAATATATATATAGGTAACATTGTGTTTGGAAGTTAAAAGATTAATTAGTTAAGTAATTAAATAATACCAATGCTGCGGCTTAGTTTATGAACCTTGGTGATGGTGATGTAGGAGAAGAGATACACTCTGAACAACAAATAACTTATAACTAATAAAGAGATAACCTCAAAAGGAATTCATCCCTAAAGTTCGGCCATTGTATTGACTCGCAAGAATATGTAAACAATGTGATAACTGTATGGATCAGTAGTCTAAAGATCAGTTTAAAATACCCTGTAGTAAATAACTCTTCTTTAAAATACTTTAAAATATTTGTATTTTTGTCCATAGTACGATGGTCGTCGAATCGTTTTTGAGATATGTGTCAAAAACTGAAGAATGTGACCTATGAGCTCCCCTCCCCCCGTACACATTCCTGAAACTTTTCGAACTAAATGATTTGTAAAAAATTTAGCGACACCAACTAGTTTGGTCTAATTTGACTGGACTGTAACCGAACAAATGGAAAAACAAACAAACTTGCCTCATTTATTTCTAGATATATTCTTCAATATTATCTATTTGAAAACATTTTTTTAATTGAGTCGCTTGCTCGTTGGGTAGTTACGCCTACATCAGTGGCGGTTCCAGGCAGGGCCGGCGAGAACAGAAGGGCTCAGCCACTATTTTGAAGTTTGAGCAATGCCGCCGCTGCAGGTGAGGAGGGGGGATGTTGACCGCGTGACGTCATAGGGTTGTCAGCCTCGCTTATCCACTTGTGCGGCCTTGGCTTTTCCCAATGAATCCCCACCTGTCGTTTGTAATAGGTGATGCATTTTAAATTGAAATAGTTTAATATTTGTTATTTACGGTGTTAGTTTTGGGTAAAAAAAGGAATTGCAAAGAAAGCTGTTGAATCTATTTTTAGGTGACAATAGTTAAAGAACTACTAATACTAGATACTACTTATGTAGGGTGGCCAAATAATTTCGGGAGAAAACCGGGACAAACCAGCCGAGTACAAAGGACCCCCCCCAAAAAATGTACCCCCCCCCCAATGTACCCAATTTAAAAAAATATAAAATATTTGTATTTTTATAGAAAATCGTGTTTTGTTAATACATTTTGTTATCCTGATTATAGCCTATTGTTAAAAACGAGAAACACAAAATATAATATGACTTACAACTAAATCTGTTTAATTAATATTATTTAAAACAATTATTATAGTTTATAAATATTATAACCATCAAATTTTTAATAAAATTTAATTAACATAAACTTTAAATATTACTGAGTGTTTGTAGATGGGGTTGATTGTTCTTGGAGAAAGGGAAATTTTTCTCTGCTTCCAGCCTTCTTGATCATGTCTTTATTCTTTGAGACGTAGTTATAAAATTCTACACAGTCGATTTTGTAGTTGTACAGGATTTTAAACTTTTAAACCATCAAAGTTGGTTTTCATATTGTCTCCACAAAATACCACACATTTATTTTTATCGAGAACAAACATTTCAGTAGTATTCAAACAAAATGTTGAAATTTCGTCAGATGTTTAATTTTATCGTGTCGTATTTCGTTTAATCAAATGAAATAAATATATATAAGTTACGTCTCGTGTTGAGGCGTTTGGATTTTTAAAAAACAAATATTATTCTTGTATCTATTTAATAAAAATCCTTTTTTATTTATTACAAACAATTTATTATACTTGTAAACTATTTATAACAAATACGTAAACTACTAGTGTACTTGTAGATGTTCACGGAGCGAGCTTCTAACTACGACTAAGGAATAATGGCTCTAAGCCTCTACATCTAAAGAATGCTTACTCAGTTAACATACAGTAAACGTTAACATTATTTTATATAAACTAGACATTATTTGTGGATATAACTTATATATACAATTTATTTAAAACTGAATTCCGGTACTTTTGAGCGTCCCGAAACCACTTTTCGGGACACCACATATTATGACAAAAAACCGGGACAATCCCGGTTTTCTGGGACGTCTGGTCACCCTGTACTTATGGAAATCAAATATAAAATGGATTTGTACATTGAGCTAAAAGAATGTACAACAGTCTGCATTACAATTTTAAGTTAACTTAAAACTCCTTAAGAAATTCAACACAATTTGTTTAAACTCTTGCCGACCCTGGCAAAATTTGTTTCAGAATTTGTTATTATAAAAATAATTATTAAGAATTAGCAAAATAATTGATTTTGGTTTTTTATTTGTAGCTGATTGATCAAATTTCTTGCGTGCATCTTAATTTTCATGAAGTTTTGAAGTGATAGAAATACAAATTTAAAAATACAGTGCCTAATTTGTAGCCAAATTTCATATTTTAATACCTGTATGATTAACTTTGGAACTGGTGGCCATTTCACTTTGTTCTGGCAGATCCTTTTGAAGTAAGTTGTGAGGCCCAAGTATATTAATTTAGCATTTCACTATACTAAGGAAAGAAAAAATGTGTATACACCTGCACCAGAGAAACATTTTCATTTAACTATCAAAAAGAATTTGTGTTGATGATTTATTAATATTTAAAACAATTATTTCATGTAAACATTGAAATAGTTGCACAGTTCTCAAAATCAAAGTTTAGAACAAGCCTACAGAAATATTTTTTACAATTACAGTATTACTGTATATAGGCTACGTAGTCTATAAGTAATATGTAAAATGCTACACCAAAATTTGACAAAAACCTAGAAAATTATCATGCAAAGTTAAATAACATTAAAAGATGACTGAAAATCCGCTTAGCCTCCTTGGAAGTAAACAAAACCGGATATTAGTAAAGTAAACATGTCTGTAACTGAATTATTGTGTTCTCACTCATTTTACTTTGTCTAAGTGCATTAGTATTTCATTAAATCATTATTTATTGATTGTTGAAAGTGTATAATATCAAAGAGGACTCCACCAGGGGTAGAAGGGTATCATGGGGGTCATTAAGTACTAAATACATGCTGCCAGCCAATGCAAAGCATTGGTGGTTGTACGTCAGTGCGGTGCGAGTAACGACCCTGTGACGTCACAGCGTAGAACCGGCTGGCAGCACGTATCGCGAGGGAGTGGCTGAGCCCATACTAGCGATTCTCGCCGGCTCTGGATCCAGGTACGGGCGAACCGGGAGACCATTTGTATTTTTAACTCCAATGAAACTTAAAATATCTGTTTAAAGTGACAGTCGACGTCGACAGTCCGTGTAAGTGTAACTCAACACGAATGTTTTCTTGTAATTTCATTAGTTTTTCTTCTTACTTTTATTGTTTTGTTTTTTATGTAATACTATTGAACTATTTATAGCTTCAAGATTTTTTTTATTGCATACTCCGTACTCGTGTCATACAGCCTATAATTACTAATCAAGAAAGGCCTGCCTTTCCAGTGTTGTCACGCATTTGACATTTCTCAAGGTAGGCTTTCATCTGTTGTCTGTTGTGTCTTGTTTTTGTATTCAGTTGTTTACATTATAATATATTGTACTGTAATCTGAATATAATTTTCTTTTTTCAATAACATCTTATGAAGGGCCTAACATAGCCCAAAGTAGGTTTGCTGTTAGTTATACTTGTTTACTAGCTGGCCCGATCCGGCTTTGCACGGGTAGACAAATCAAAGCTAAATGTATATTAACAAACAAAAAAATCAATAAATATATTACACTATGTATTTCTTATGGGGATTTTTAGTAACTTTGACCCAACCAAACCCCCCCTAAAACTGCAAATTTTTTTGAAAACCTTTCTTAGCGAGCACATAGGGCCCTAGAGGAAGCCACATACCAAATTGCATTATAATCATCAATTCGGTGGTTTTTCTTATAATTTTGACCCTCCTAAACCCCCCTAAAATTTCTAATTTTTTGAAAACCTTTATTAGCGAGCACCTAGGGTCCAAGAGGAAGCTACATACCAAATTTCATTGCAATCCTTTCTGTAGTTTTTGAGATTTCGTGATGAGTCAGTGAGTGAGTGGTATTTGGCTTTTATATATATATATAGATTAAACATAATTATTTCTCTAACACTGTTTATGTTCCAATACTATCCTGGTTTGGTTTTATTACATCAGTTCTGTTTTACAACAGTATCTACTCTATAATGTAACCTTATTAATTTTTGTTTGTGTGACCTGTAGAGTTGTTTTTAGACAATAAAACAATATTTATCTCTTATTTTTGTACGTGTTGAGTTTGTATTAATTGGGCCTGATAAAGGAAGTGTTTTCCTTAAAAATCATGGTAACTGCGTACGTTTGATATGAGCTGAAACAGCGTAAAAAGTGAGTTAAGAGCATGTAATTTAAGAAGGTTTCCCACCCTGTTGGGTATCCCATACCCACTCCCAGTAAGATTGCCCCGCCATATCGTATCGCCCATGGCCCCGCTAAGTCTGGAACCACCAATAGCCTACATCATGTATACGAATTACTTGAAGTATTAAACTAAGCACTAAATAAGTGTACTTACACACTCGCCGCTATCGCTTCTCTCGGGCGATTCTGCGCCGGGCAGTTTCTGAAAATATGAAACAAACAATAAAATGAGTTTAGCTGTAATCGGTTCACAACGCCGATGAAATAGTATTTGCCAGAAATTAAACTTAAATTAGGTTTTCTGGAGATCTTTCATACATTCTGCGACTAAGAAATTACACATAATTGCTTTCAATTGAAAATAAGTGTTTTAACATGGATGCGTTTTACAGCTGGCGGCCAGTAGTAAATTAAATAAAAAGTAATTCCGACTCAAAGGGTCATAAAAGACATTTACGGAATTTTAAAGTTCATAAAGGGAATTTAAATTAAGGTTTAAAACCAACAATAAAAGATCTCGAAACTATGAAAATGTGAGCAAATATCTAGAGCATGCCAAGTTTGAACACAATCAGTCGAACTTTTCTCTAGAGAAGAATTATTTTGTACAAAAAACAAAATGGCGGATATCTAGAAAACGAAGCATTTTCGGGTCTGTGTTTATATGTACTTTTTTTCTTATTTTGACCCATAGAACCATTGCCCGAAGTTTGACACTTTACTTTTGGGACATCCTGTATATTGGTAAGTTATTATAATTATACATGTGACGCGATTTTATACATTTAAAGTATTATAACCTTAAAAAATAGTTTTATGGTAAGTAAAGATGTTTAAGCTAAAGATTGGAGGTTTTCTCATGGTTAATTTTTATTTCTTGATTTAAAGCAACAACAATTTTATTTCACGAAATGGCTTTATTTCAGTTTCTTGTGATATTTTGTGACCGAACTAACAAAATGAAAACAAAGGAATTATGTTTGTTTTAGATATGCGATTTTTAGCATTAATTTACATGTAAAAACTTCGTAACATGTTTTTTTACCAATGGCTAAAAGAGCAGAAAACGCGTTATAAGTATAAGGGTCGAATATTCACACAATTTTCGGACCCCCTGTTTTAATGGGGTTAATACATATCCGCCCCTCAAAGCCCAACTGTGACTCGCTTCATTCATTTAAACTAATCTTCGCCCCCCTCCCTTGGCAAATCCTGGGTGCTTTCCTATCCTGATAAATACCAAAATTGGATATTTATGAGTTGTAACATTTTGAGGTTAAGGGTCTGCTGTTGTGGCGGCCATCTTGGATTTTTATCCCATAAGAGCAATCTTGAATTTCAAACCATTTACTTCATTTATTTTTTATCATAAAATTGTTTGCAAGGTCTCATTCTTAGCACAGTCACATCCGTTTTGCGTTTCACATTTTTAATTTTTTTTTCATTTGTCACATAATTGAAATTTTTTAAGTACCAACTTTAAACTTTTTTCTTTACACAATAAAAAATGTACAATTAAAAGTGAAACGGAAGCCGGATCAGCAATTTTATAAAGAATATTCAGTTTTTTTTTCAGCACTCAATTCCAAAAGATGGAGTTATAAAATGGCTTGAAATGAGGCAATGTCAAAGCGCTCAGCTGCAAGATATTGCACTGTTTAGATACGGCTATATAGAGAAGCGCTGCCGTTTCCGTTTGCTTTCTCGTTTACTGGTAGTGGCGGTCATCTTGGATTTTTATACCATAACAGCAATGTTAAATTTCAAACCATTTATTTCGTTTATTTTTTATCATAAAATTGTTTGCAAGGTCTCATTTTAAGCATAATTACAATACGCATCCGTTTTGCATTTTCTTAAAATTCTTTTCTTTCGTTATGTAACTGACATTTTGTAAGTACAAAGTTTGAATTTTTTTTGAAGCCGGATCCGAAATTTTATAAAGAATATTCAGTTTTTTTTTCAGAACTCAATAAAAAAGATGGATTTATAAAATGGTTTGAGATGAGGAAATGTTAAAACGCTCAGCTGCAAGAAATTGCACTGTTTATACTATATACGCGCTATAACTTTTCACTTGGGATTTTTGGAGTTTAATGTGAAAATGGTATCGGCAACGTCGCACTGCTAAGACGAGCGGATGTGTCTTATTGCGCTGGCTCACAGGTGCACTTCCTGAGAAGGCTCTTTCGAAATTGCAAATTATTATTTTTTTCTACTGAGACATTTTTTAATATTTCTTATCATAACATGTTTGGTCATACTTTACTGATAATAAATATCTAAAATTTATTAAAATTTTACAGTTATAAGTATTGTATATTGTTGTATAATGTAATAGTTAAAACATTATTAAAAATTCCAGGTAATTAACTCAACCATGAGTTCATATCTTCATGGTAGTCGTTAGTCTTTTTTGAACCGAATATAAGTGGTTCAGATTTAATCCACCCTTTTGATGATCCAGCACGGCAAACAATAATTCTACTCCCTTTCCCAATTGGTGCCCCCAGACTACCTGTACAGTTTCATCAGTCCAACCTGTAGTTATCGTAGTGTTTTTATTAATCCATGTCTCGTCCAAAAATACAGTTTTATTCCAGTCAATATGTTTGGAAGCCCTTAAAAACGATACCTTGCCAGTGCCACGTCAGGTCTCTCAAGTAGTACCTTACGTTTGTTTATTTTCTTATACTTAAATCCAATTTTCTTTAAAATTTTACGAAGGGATGTGTGTTTTCCCCAAAAAATTCCACATTCATTCATACTTTTTAACAGTTTGGGAACAGTTGGAACTTCTTTTCTATTGTAGTAGGAGTATACATGACGCCTTATGGCACCGTTGTCAAAATTATCAATATCAGTGGTTAGTTTTTGTTTATTTCTTTTTTTTACCTGGTGTTACAGGACTCCCGTCATCCTTTTTCTCGGCTGTTTTCTCCTGGTTTCCAATTTTACCACTGTTCGTTGACTTATATTACAAGCCTCCGCAACCCGTTTTAAAACTTGATTTACATTTCTTAACGGCCCTTTGTTTTTTTTTCTCCTGTTGGAAATACCGCACGACAATGAGAACGATCGTCCTAGCCCGACTATTAAGTGTTTTTCTTTGACTGCTCGGCATTACTAAAAACGTCGGCCACAATCGCAAGTCACAAGCACAGTTACATACAACGCGAACTGACCAACAGGAAAATTTCTGAAGCAACAGATCTCTAATTTTTACTTTTTACAATAAGATATTTATTGTCAGCAGGTTAAAAACGACATTTTTGAAAGTTTATATTATTTTGAATTAGTTATTTTTTCAATAGTATTTGTTTTATATTTAAATGTAAATTTTTCAGCAAAACGATCACAATATATTTAGTTTTACCCTTTTTCCAGTACTATTAGTTGTCGGATTACAAAGATTTTTATATATTATTTCTTGTTAGAAAATTATCTTTATGATGCATAGTCATAATGAACTTTTCATTAAGTTTTGAAGAAAAGGTGTAATTTTCACCAGGAGCCTAGTTGTGAGTCATCGTCCAACCGGATACATGTGATAGGAGAGATGGGGTAGCGTGCCGCCCCGCAGCGTTGCCAAACTGTGCAAGTCCCAAGTGAAAAGTTATCGCGCGCGGGGTATAGATACGGTTATAGAGAGAAGCGCTTGCGTTTCCGTTTGCTTTCTAGTTTACTGGAGCAGACCCTTAACCAAATATTGTGGTGGCCTGGGTTTGACAATAATTTGGTTATAAATATTTTAAAAATAATAAAACGAATTATTATTAATAATTATAAATATTAATAGTGGTTACTAAATAAGCATAACCCAATTTTTTAAGATAAAAAAAGAAACCAACAGTGTAATCTAGCTTTTGTTTGGTTTTGAAATAGGCTTAGTACTATTATTATTATTGTTGTTAAAACAAACAAAGAAAGACGCACTTAAAATGTAACTAGTTATAATATAGAACGAAAAGAATCATGTATTTGTTTAATCAACGAAATGATAATTGGTGACATGTGAAATGAATGTTGGTATCTGTACTAGTGAAGTGTTAACAGCGTTTGATAAATGAATTAAACAGAGGAATGGAACAAACAACGGAACTTTAGCAACGGTTCCGTTCCACAGAGCGAAGAAATGAATAAGAGAAATGGTCATACAAATTTAACTTTTTAAATAAACTATTAATAAAACAATTCCAGATGTAGCAGATATTTAATCAAATAAAGATAAAATACCTAATATTACGAAATTCTGGACATTATATCAAGGCCGTACCCAGTAAAATCTTTCGGCGGGACCTCCAACAATTTTTTATTTATTTGAAAACAGCACCCCGCCGCGCCGCGCTACCCCTCTAATGGACGAAGCTTTTATGTTAGAATTTAAATAAATTTTCCTTTTTCTTGGAAAAATTATTACTCTTCTAAATTTTTAATTTAAAAAATTAAATTATTGCCAAATGTTTGCTCTAAATAATAAACCATATTAGGTTGTTCTAGCTCGTTTAGTTTTTAAGTAATATGATTCTAAACAAAATTATTATTTCGTCGTAAATAAATTTTGTTCGAGCGCGGTAGTTTTCCGTGCCGCGCCTCTCTACCGACCTATTGGACGACCAGCTTAAGAATACAATCGGCTATACAAATATATACATATAAACCCTTATATAAAATTATATACATAACATAATATCTACTTATATCCTACTATACTTAAGTGTTTTAATTGTTCAATAGGCCTACAGTTTAATTAAATACATAACATATACAATAATTTATATGAAATGCCAACCGAATACAAAAAAAACAGGAAATGAAATGAAATGAAATGAATTTATTTGACCCTTCTCTTATACATAATTTACATAATAAAATTTTAAACTTAAAATATACGCTTAGTAATAAATAAACAACTATTCACAGCACAAAATATAATACATATAATAATATAAATTTATAACAACAAAAATAGGAATTACTAAACGGTCAAATCATCCCGAGGTTATAACCTGTTTGGGATGAAAATATTTATACAATTAAACATTAAATTAGGCAACCTCGTTGGCTAAGCCAGTTTTTGGGTTTACCTTAAAAAAATTGCAACAAAAATAAGAGCAAGAGAATGTCCTAACCTAACCTCGTAACTTAAAAAGTAATTTTAAACTGTTTATAACTCGGTTCTACCCAGAGTAATCCTCCTCCCCAATATATAAGTAACATTGCCTTCTTCCCTTAATTCAATAAATTATGTTAAGCAGTCCAAGATGTCCTCAACATTATCACTCTGTAACAACCAATTTTCAATTTTTCTAAAAAATTGTTTGGTTCCATTAATTTGCGTTATACCTATTGGTAGGGAATTAAAAAACTTTGGTGCGTGGTACAAGTAGGTTTTTTTTTTAATAAAAAGTCAGCATAGATTTTGGTAAAATGCAGAACTTTTCCCTACGTGAAGAAACCTTTGAAGATTTGAAACAGCCACTTTGTTTATAAATACCATCTTCAATACCGACCTGACATCTCTGCAATCCAAAGTAACACTAAGGTATTTTAAAACTTTTACACCGCCTAAAGTCTCACAATTGCATCTATTTTCTCTTTTACATGACAAATGGTATAGAGAAATCAGCATAATGTTATATGTATAATGTATAATGCATAATATATAATGTTATAAAATCATCAAACAATCAATTTTTAAGGTAATATATAACCATAAATTAATTCCATTTTGAAGACAATCTAAATTTGAGCTATGACTAAACATCTGTGATATTTTAAACTTTTTAATTAACAATTTTGATTCTAAAGTGTACACTCAAAATATTTTGCATTGAACTCTAAAGACATTTAGTAAATAAGATGTTATTGTTAAATATAAGTGAAAGTATAATTGCATAGGTGTTTATATAGCTAGACCCAGGAACCCCGGGATAAGAGTAATTGTAATTTATTTGAGCTTATAACTAGCTGGCCCGATCCGGCTTTGCACGGATAGACAAATCTAATTTAAATGAATATAAACCAAAAAAATATATCAATAAATATATTATGTACTGTGTATTTCTTATGGGGATTTTTAGTAACTTTGAGCCCCCCCCCC
>JAGFPH010001044.1:184157-209276 GCA_018207615.1 Philaenus spumarius
TAATTTTTAAAATCCGTCAAATGGTTCACGAGTTATAAACAATTTAAAGAAACCTTGTACTTTTTTTTAATCAAAATGAACAAAACGGTCGGGATTGTCACGTTTTTTGGACCGATGTTTAAAATTTGAATCGGGGATATCTCGAAAACGGTTTGAGATATTTTGGATTTCTAAAAATTATTCTATTTGTAATCAGTTGGTCTATAACGTATAATAATAACGTTTTAATGCGATTTTTATAGGCCTAACAGAAAAAATAAAATTAAAAGACGTTTTTTGGGGTAATTTGATCGGAACACATCGAAGCGGTACATTTTTTTTGGTTTTGAAAATTCGTAACTAAAAAACCATAAGTGTTATACAGTTAAAAATTTCTGACTCTAATTCGTTGTGATTAATAACTGGGTAAAAATTTCATCTCAATCAAAAATAAAAAATTTTTTGTCAAAAATTGAAAATTTCTGCGATCGTATGTATCGAAAATTTTCAAAAATGTTTCAAAGCGAATACGTTGTGGTAGTAGAGATGGTACGAGCGGGGGGGCGGGGAGGAAGCGGGGAAGTGTTGTAAACACCACAGAGGTAGGTCTACAAATGTTCACAACACCCTTTGATCTTTACAGACTTCTAGTGGGAAACAGAATTTCTGTTGCAAACACTGAAAAACTGTTTACAACAGCGAAATTTTGTCAACAAAAAACTGTACTCTGGATTGTTTTAAACATTTGTTGACAACATGTGTTGTAAACTCCAGTGTAAACGCGGCTTTAAACACCAATTTCCATGCTTATTTAAGAAAAATGTATTTAGTTACCCATGTAAAATATTATAGGATGTAAGGATATTGAATGATTTTGTTTTGTTAGAGTAAAGTATTTTTGTTGAACCTTCATAGTTTTCTTATTTAATAGATCAGATCAAGCTCACAAGAGAGTAAGGCTGTAACCTACTGCATCCATGTGTATTGTACGTTGTAGTTTAATCAAGCAAATCTAAATATCAGTATGCATGCAATTCACAGTGATGTAAACTATGTTGCTGGATCCTCTGTTGTGTTGTCTATTTTATAATTTATCTTGCACTTTTTAACCTAGTATTAATTTTTACTGCTAAATTTCGGGGTTTGACCCCCCCCCCCCCGGGCTACGGCCTTGTACATTTTGTCCCATAAGTAAAGTGCCAAACTTCGAGGAATGGTTCTATGGGTGAAGAACAAAAATTCATATAAAACAAACCCGAAAACGCTTCGTTTTCTAGATATCAACCATTTTGTTTTTTGTACAAAATAATTCTTATCTTATAGCCCGACTGGTTCCCCAAAATAGATCAACAAAACGTGAAATACCATAAAAGTGCCCTGTTAAAATACACGAGGCCATAAGGACAAGGTGCGACTTTTTCTCTGCGAGCGAAACGAAGCAAGCGGGGCTGGCGGATGAGGGGCAAACAAATCCTACTAATATATTTCGTACACGTAGACAGCTATTCAGCGCCTTCTCGAGCAGACCATGCTGTGTGATTTAAATGTGCAAAACTGAACACTGTCGAATGAGAAAAAAAATTTCTGAACCATCAATTTAATTCAAAAACAAACGAACATTATATTTTCGACATGCGAGGGAAATTTTGTTATTTGGTAAGAGAAAAAAATATCTGCCGAGATATTTTGCCAAAGAGTTTATTGTTTCATATCTCAAAGCCATTTTCACCTACCGTTAGTACATACTTAGCAATCTCGATTATTTAAAGCGTTTTAGCAGTTCAGCCAGGGCCGAATTTAGCATTTTGGCGCCCCTAGGCCCAATAATTTTTTCCGCCCCCTAGTCTGGTTTAAGTTACTTCCCCAAAAACCTTTATTAAAAAATTATATCAGGCCTATATGTTAATTGCTTAAACACCACTCCACGATGCAATTTTACCATTGCAAATTTTTTGAATCATTTACATGGTTCTGGGCTTACTAGTAATCAATTCAAAAAATATGTTAAGTTATGGCTATTTTTTTATATTTCTAGATATTTTATAAAATATTTTTTTCTCTCGGCCGTGCGCCCCCTGGGAGCTTGCGTCCATAGGCCCGGGCCTACCGGGCCTATTTTGAAATCCGGCCCTGAGTTCAGCCTACTATTATTGCATAGAGTGATTTTGTTGGTTCTATATATGTTATGTAGAGGTTTTTTATTAGATTTGCAAATAGTTTTGTTAATTTATAATTTGAACAACCTCTGCACTGCACGAGTTCACGGCAGTGAGTGAACCAGTGAACTGGAACGAGAATAGTGCACAGCACTCAAGGTCTCTAGAAAGGAAAGGTTACCTCATTCGGGAAATATCAAAAAAAGTGGAGTGGGGGCTGTGACGTAGTTGTTAGTATACCTAGACAGTGATCAAAGCTATCAAAGCTCTGTCGTTTACGTTTATACGCGTTAAATTAGTGTATATAAAGTGTTTTAGAAGTGTAGGTAGAAGAAATATATTATTTAGGCCTATACAATGGATAGAAAATCAATTAATAAACCTAAAGGTGGTTCCATTTGTGCGGTTGCAACTTGCAAATATTATTATGCAAAAGCAAAACTAGAAGGAAGAACTGATATATCATTTCACAGGTAGGCCTAGATATTTTTTGTTTCTATTGTAATAGTAAATAATATAATACCACTTACTCATATAAAATGTTATTATAATTTTCTTTTGTCTTAATATTTTGATTTAAAAGTAGTTTCTGTGGCTATCTTTTGCTATAAAATTGTAGAAAATAACTTTTTGTTCAGTATGCCCACCTGGTGACTTGAAGCTTATTAAACCCCATGAACTTCCCACACAAAGCGTGTTAAAAAAAGAAGAAGTCGTTTTTTAATAACTTTGATCCCCCCAAACCCCCCTAAAATTTCAAATTTTTTCAAACCCTTTCTTAGTGAGCACCTATGGCCCTAGAGGAAGCTACATACCGAATTTCATTCCAATCTGTTCAGTAATTTTGAAAAAAACGCGATTTATTCATTTTTACCCCTCAAACCCCCCTAAAATTTTCAATTTTTTAATACCTTTTTTTAGTGAACACCTATGGCCCTAGAGGAAGCTACATACCAAATTTCATTCCAATCCATTCGGTAGTTTTGAAGAAGTCATTTTTTAATAACTTTGATCCCCCCAAACCCCCCCCTAAAATTTCGATTTTTTTCAAACCGTTTCTTAGTGAGCACCTATGGCCCTAGAGGAAGCTACATACCAAATTTCATTCAAATCTGTTTAGTAGTTTTTGAGAAATCGTGATGAGTGAGTCAGTGGGTTTTGGCTTTTATATATATAGATTAAAATGTATTATCGTGATTGCATTTTTTCTTTTTTATTCTGTAAAAAATATTAAATACAATTTTAATGACTGCTTTTTAGTTATATGATTTAAAATGTATTACCAAGATAGCTTTTTATTTTAAATTTTAGTCAGTAAAAATATAAATTAAAATTTGTATGATTATACTTTTGTTATTATTTATTGTAAATTGCAAATTAATGACATAAACATAATGTTTTTGAAAAGGTTAAGATATATTCTTACAATTACAAATGTTGAAATGTGTAACTTAAGTATCATTTAAAAAAACTGCAACCCCAAAAATAGTTTAATACATCTATTTTTAAAAAAATGAGGTGATTTGTACGACGAAACATACATCTTTCATGGTAGCGCGGTGTTTTTATACTATAGATGACGTCACTGGACAGGGAACGGGTCGAGGGGTTTGAGTTTGTTTCATGACTATGAGGTAACCTTTCCTTTCTAGAGACCTTGCGCAGCACTGGCCAAGGTCACGCCAAGTAGCCGCCATCTACGAATATTGTTCGATGTAGGCTACTAGGCCGGAAATTGACGGTAGGCCAATAAAACTGAAACTATTCTTGTGGCATAGAATACAATACCATTTTTGGAGCCCCTTTGATTCCCTATCGGATGGTCTTACAGTCAAAACAATCGGATGAAGGATAGTGGTTAAATTATGTGTAATAATTGGTTTGTTCGACCCGGCATTTTATACATCCTCCCAACACAGTAAACGCTACAATATTGTATACTGTTGTTATATTTAACTTAGCAGCTATTATTCTTCATCCGATTGTTTTGACACTTAGGGAATCAAAAGGGCTACAAAAAAAGTGTCTTGAAATATTTTGTTAAAATGTACGGTTTTTGAAAAATTTAGGCTTGAAATTTTCAAGCATCCGCCATTTTTTTTTTTTTTTTTTTTTTAAAGATAGATAGATATTTTTATTTTCCATGTGTAACATACATACATAACTTTATAACATTGTATTTACAGCAAACAAAAAAACAAAACAACAAACTAATTATAATTCTTCTACATAACTTAACACATGGAAAATTAGGTAATCCTTAGGATAAGCCTGCTTAGGATTTACCATTATTTTTTTATCACTTGAGTTAATGAAGAAAATAAAATGACTTATCAAGAAAAAAATGAAAGAATAAAATCTTTCTGAGGTGCCCTTTACACTTAGTACTTAAAAAGTAATTATTTTGATTTTTAAATACAAATTTTAATTTTAATTATAAATCTAAAGGGTGTAATCAATAATAACAAAAATACAAATAATAATAAGCCTCCTTGCTAAAAACAATATTAATATATAAAGCTAAACTTAATCTAAACTTAATCAATCCTATGACATACTTATAATTCTATTTACAATCATCTTAAACAAAACACGTAATTTCCATACAAACAATATAACAGCCACATTTATTTTAAAAGATACTCAATATCATTTATCCTAAACAGCCATTCTCTTACTGATTTTGAAAAATTAACAAATGTACTGCACAACTGAATCTCCTTTGGTAAAATATTGAACAATTTAGCCACTCTAAATAGAAAACAAATTTTGAATGCTGTAAAATATTAACAATCTTACGTTTAGAATATCTTTGGGGTTTGTAATAATTATTTATTTCACCACTTGCTTTAAAGAAATCTGAAAGTACCTTGTACACATACAAGTATCTAAGTGGAAGTATACCAAATGATCCGAAAAGTGGTAGCGAATGCTCCATTTTATTTTTAAATTCCATTACTCTTATAATATGTTTTTGACATTTCACAAGAGGTTTGATAACCGCCTCATAGGTACCTCCCCAGCATAACAGGCCATACTGAATACGAGACTGAACAAGTGCAAAATAAATTTGAATTAGCAATTCAGTTGGGCACATTGATCGAAGAAAGTAAAATTTTCTAATAATTGAGTGCATTGTTCTTTGCAAGTTATCAATGTGACTCCTCCAAGTCAAATTTTGAAACTCATGATTGGATTTAATTGCTTATTTTCTTGAGATATACCATTGTTAGGTTAAACTTCATGCCAAGTTTGAACTCAATCAGTCAAACATTTCTCAAGATATGAATTAGTTTGTACAAAAAACAAAATGACGGATATCTAGTATAGGCTACGGAGCGTTTTCAAGCCTATGTTTATATGATTTTTTTCTTATTTTTAACTATAGAATTAGCTTCCGAGAGATTGCCGCATAGTTCTGAATCACCCAGTCTCTAATACAGGGTGTACAAAAAGCTTTCAGGACTTTGGGATATGATTTCTCGTACAAAAAGGAAGAAAAAAGTTCATATAAACATAGGCCCGAAAACGCTTAGTTTTCCAGATATCTGCCATTTTGTTTTTTGGTCAAAATAATTCATATCTAGTGAACGGTTTGACCGATTGAGTTCAAACTTGGCATGGAGTTTAACCTAACAACAATATATCTGAAGAAAAATAAGCGATTAAATCCAATCATGCGTTTGCGTTTCAAAATGGCGGCTGTTTGAAATTTCAAACCTAAATTGCTCAATAAATAAAATAACTGCAAATGTACATACAATATTGTAGTAGTATTTACTGTGTTGGTATAGGATGCCGGGTTGAACAAATCAAGTATTACACATAACTTAACTCATATCCTTCATCCGATTGTTTTGGAAGTTACACCATCCGATAGGGAATCAAAAAAGCTACATAAAAAAGATATCCTGACATTATTTGTTAAATTTACAGTTTTTGAGTAATTTAGGATTCAAATTTTCAAACAGCTGCCATTTTGAACGCATGATTGGATTTAATTGCTTATTGTTCTTGAGATATATCATTGTTACTTTAAACGTCATGCCAACGCAATCAGTCCAACCGTTCTCCAGATATGAATTATTTTGTACACAAAACAAAATGGCGGATATCTGGAAAACTAAGAGTTTTCGGGCATATGTTTATATGCACTTTTTCTTCCCTTTTGTATGAGGAATCATATCCCAAAGTCCTGAAAGGTTTTTTTTACACCCGTATACAAATTACGTACACATAATGCATGAATTTGAATTTGGTAGAAATCAATAAGTGAAAATAATGCTCATGCTTGAACTCATCTAAAACAATTTTATAAGTATAGTACCGGTATGTAATATAAAACGGTACATAACACTCTTTAAATTTTCTAGTTCTAAACCACAACGTAATACTGACTTTTATTATAGGCCTAATTCTGTTAAAAGAGCAAAGTAGGTCGCGGCACGCCTCTGCCCCCCGGGCATGGATAGCATGGTATAATATAGGCTCTGTAGATTTACCATAGTATAAAAAATCAATAACGGCATAGACTCAGGTATAGTTTGTTGTTTTATGCCAAAATATTTCTTTTGACGAACAATGTAAACAAAATAATTGAATACAATAAACAACTCTTCAAGCATATAAAACTGGCTTCGTTCATTAGCTTTAAATACTTCCACAAAAACACTGTTTTCTTCTGAGAGTAATAAACAATATGTTTTTTATATAATTAAAAAATATGTTAAATAAACAAACTGCTCATCTCTAACCCTACTTATGTACATTTTTACTCATGCCAATTTAATATACCCAGACACCAAGAAGCGTCGGACCTCCGCAAGACTATCACTGAGAAATACCGTGCGCGACTCCTCACGTAGGCCCTAACTATTATTGACGCCACCCCTGGAGGGTTAAATACAACATTAATTTCATTTGTTTGCAGACTTTACTAAAGAAATAGTTCCTTTATTACTGATGGTTTAAGCAACTTGGTAAGTTGTTGGTATTGGCGTGGAACGAAAAATATTAATATTGATGAAACCATGTAATCCTAAACACTATTTAGCGAGGTAAAGATCCCAAAAAATATTCAGGGGGAGGGTCCCCGGACCCCTAGTAAGTCAGGAAATCCGGTCAAAAGTTTTGGAAAATTTTATGTTTTGCCCCCTCCCCTAATAATTTGTTGTAGCACCTTCCGTAGCACCTTCCCTGCCTATAATTGAAGTATGTTTAGTGTAAAGTCAAATATATTTGGGTTTAATTACTACCAGAAATTTGAATAGGCCTACAATGGTTGTAGGCCTATTATTACGTCAGTAGTTTCCTAAAATAAAGTCTTACTAAACTGCCACAATAGCACTCGCCAGCCCTCTCAAGACCAACTCTGCTCACTGAGTGGCATTGCACATTATTAAAATTAGAGCGTTATACGGTTGTATCGATACATTGAATGCAAGTTTTAAAAACGTAGTTCAAAGAGTTAAAAACGCAAATGTTTAAAAAGACTACGATATCCTTTTCTTTGTTTGAAATTTGATTTTTTTAATACTTTTCTGTAATTCCAAAATATATATTTTTAAAAACAAACACAAAAGGGAACATTAGTCGCTTTTTAGGTGTTGCAGTACTTGTGTATACCTACAATTTAAACTCTTCCCTAATGTAAACACAACACAACAAGTACTGAAAGTTGGACTACCTAAAAGCACCGGTCCCACGCCGACTACCACTGAGAAATATGTATTTGAGTTTACGGTTTGAAAAACTGTTAGCGTGAGAAGTTCAGAATTCGTTTTCATTATGTTTATCAATTGTACAGTAAAGTTAACACAAATATTCTATCCAATAAAGTATTTTCAACAAAATATTGAAGTAAATATATATAATTTCACCCAACTACCTACATGTAAGCAAGTAATACGTAGTTCTGTTTTTGACCACAGATCGCTGAAGACTAACTGTAGGTTTTATTGTTTTGTTTTCCAAACTGTATTTCAGGACTTTTAGTAAAATATTTAATTATAAGCTCTGTACATTTATCATGAAGTACGAAGTAGGCCTAAACAAAAAGAATTTAAAACAATAAACAACGAGTCAAGCATATAACACCTGATTTCGTTCATTAGCTTTAATAATATAGGTCTGCCTAAATGACTGAATTTAAAATATTTGGTTTTAAAATCATTGATTTAAGTAGGCTTTATGATTAAAATGTAGGTTTTTTGTTGTTTTCTTTTCCAAAATGTATTTCAGGTCTTTTAGTAAAATATTTAATTACAAGCTCTGTATATTTATCATGAAGTACGAAGTAACCAAAAATAATTTAAAACAATAAACAACGAGTCAAACTTATAACAGCTGATTTCGTTCATTAGCTTTAATACTTCCAAAAAATAGTTTTCTTTGTTTGAAATTATATATTTTTTTAATAATTTAAAAAATACTGTAGATAAATAAAAAAACAAAAGAGAACAAATGTCGCTTTTAAGGTGTTGCAGTACTGGTATGTATTTGGTACGTGGTAACATTAATTAATACATACACAATACCGTAAAGTCGGACTACCTAAAAGCACCGGTCCTCCACCAACTACCACTGAGAAATTTGTATTTGAGTTTACGGTTTGTAAAACTGTTAGCGTGAGAAGTTTGTGTTCAGAATTCGTTTTTATTATGTTTATCAATTGTACAGTAAAGTTAATGCAAATATTCTATCCAATAAAGTATTTCCAACAAAATATTAAGGTAAATAACACATTTGTAAGTGTATTTTAATATATTTTTAATTAACTTCGATGTCGCTCTTTGTCCGTATATATAATTTCTCCCAACTACCTACATGTAAGCAAGTAATACGTAGTTCTGTTTTTGACCACAGATCGCTGCAGACTAACTGTTATTACAGTGACTAGATAGAGACAGTATGGTCAACGGACGTCTTGTTTTCTGCGCCATATTGCTTCCATTTTTCTGCTTACAGTAATGGTATTTAGATAGAAATTACTTATTTTCGTGATATTACTGCTGTTAGTTTGTCTTGCTTTTTCGTATGTTTTTAGGTTTATGATTTAATTATTAAGTTTATTAAATAGTTCAGTTGTAATTTAGTGTTAACTTGGTGAAAACTGAAATTACAGTCTACAGATAACTGGTCCTTTTAGTGGTTTTGACAGTATTAAGTATAAGTATTAAGAACTAAGAAGACAAAATGTAAACAGTGATGTAATCCTAAAATAAAGTTTGTACACAATTATTTTTCCTTGCATATGATTGTATTTATTATCTTCACTCCTCCCATTAACCTTCTTTCTGGTAAAAAAAACTTTGTATCCTACATCTAAAGTAATATTTAATACAGATAAGTTATATTATATATCATTGTACTAAGGAGATTCTTCAGATTTATTTGGTTCATGAATTATTACATTATAGTCTACTTCTATCCCTTGTCACTGTAGGCTAATATCAATTGCCTGAATGCGTGAAAACTATAACTAGGCCTACCTATTTCTTTCTGTAATAGCCTATTTACAAAATAATGTGGTAGTCCTAATATATTTTTGTTTATAATAAATTAATCTTCGTTGTATGCTTTTTTGGAACATATTTTGTTTGTTTCAACCTTTTAAGGTAAAATTTACAATACGCCTTAAGGCTCGGCTCTCCACATTTAAAACTATGATATTGGGTACCAATTTCAATGTTAAATAACCAAAACATACCTTCACTATTAAGCATATTTTTGTGCTGTTTTTGTTAAAAAACGAAAGCTGTATTTTTTTTCTTAAAGTAAAATAGATTGTGGGTGTTGATTGCTAAGGATTTTTGCAATATCTCTTTTTGCAACTGAGTAAAAAATTTATAAAGTTTACTATTTTTTACTATTTATATCATACGTTTATGAAAACAATAAAACGGTTTCTGAAAATGTATTCGGCAATCAACATCCGCATATGACAGTAGGCCTACTTCAAAATAAAACAAATTTTTTTAATTTATTCCACGAATTAACGGAAAAAATGACTTATTCTGTAGCATTGCTCTTATGGGAATAAGATTCAATATGGCGGGCAGGGAAGCGCCCCCTTAAAACTCGCCATACTATTTTTTCTTTTCAATAGCCTACTTACTAAATAATGTGTTTACTATATTTTTGTGTAGACCTATTTAGAATATATTAGCCTTCATTTTACGCCTTTTCAGAAACATATTTTGTGTTTTTATGAACTTTTTACACATGGAAAAACTAATATACCTATTAGTTTTTAGAAGACAAAATATATATAAACCAACGCATACAATTACACTTAAAGTTATTTTTGGGTAGCATATAATAAATGTATCCTTTATAATATAGTTTATAAACCCTAATTTTGCATTTTGAAGTTTTCATACATTTTTTAAATACCTAAGCAAACTTTTGTATTTTGCCAAAATTTAATATTTTTCTCCCAAAAATGTATTAAATTCTCCCAAAAAAACACTAAAAGGGCGAGTTATCTATATACTGTAATTTCAGTTTTCACTAAGTTAATACTAAATTACAACTGAATTATTTAATAAACTTCATAATTCAATCATAAACTAAGAAAAACCATACAAAAAAGCAAGAAAAACAATGAAATAACAGCAGTAATATCAGGAAAATAACTAATTCCTATTTAAATAACATTACTGTAAGTAGAAAAATGGAGACAATATGGCGCAGCCAATAGAAAACAAGACGTCCGTTGACCACACTGTCTCTATCTAGTCACTGTAACTGTAACTTTTATTACCGAAAAACATCCGAACGAGTTTACTTGACATACCTGTAGTCATGGGCGCCCATATGTTATTTTCTGGGGGGGGGGCTATACCGGGGTATGGGGCGTAACACGTTCACTGATAGCCTAAGGACGCACATGTGAACTTGCCACTGAACACTATGATAAGCGGCCAACGCACAGTGCATTGCGTGTTTCGTACGCCAACCCTCGTGTTGGGAGTATTTTCAATACACAATGCATTGCGTGCCTCGCACGCCAACACCCGTATACCTATAGGTATGAGCGCCTATGCCTGTAGTATCGGTATTTCGAGCATATAGCCTACACAATTAAACAAATATTATGAGGTTAAATATTTCAGTCCAATCAAATAATTCAAATAACTAAATATTTTTTCCTGAAGGCTGAGGAAGTAGCCTATTCGTTTTCCCGTAACATATATTTTATAGTATTTCTGTTTATTCCTCAATAACATTATTTGCCTTTACAGGGTAAGAATGTGTACAAGTAACTTTTACTTTTGATATTGTACTTTATTACTATTTAACTTTTTGTCAATCAATGTTAAAAGCCTAAATACTGTTCCATTTTTTAAGGATAATCGTGCCTGATTTGGCCACCTACAATTCTGAACAAGATGCTGTATTAAATTTCAGTGATGTTAATATTAGTGGACTTGGTGTCAAGTTTATTGAAGACTTTACTTATCCGATATATTGTTGGCCTAGAATGGTCATTAATTGTTTATTATTAGATATAGGCCTTACCGTCTTCAATATTCCTTTTCGTCGCTAAACGACGGCCGTTTCGGCTGTTCAGCCATTTTTAAGTTTATAAGGTTTCCCTTCGTCAGTTACACAAACACTTACACATGACTAACACAACGATTACATAATAAATAAATTACACTTACAGAACGATTTTTTTAACCGTGCCCTCGGCCACGATTGTACTAACCTGATAACGTTAGAAATCGCACTGTCTACTCTAGTTTTCTCCATGAAAACTGAGCCGAGCGGCGTGAAACAGCGAAAACCGAGCTTCAATAACACTGTCATTTAATACACTTAGCAGCGATGTAAAATTATGAAACTTTCACGGATTATCAGATAAGAACCATACGATTCGTATGATGTAAAATAAAATCAATTACAAAACCTATTTCATAATTTAAAAATCAATACTACAACAATGTACTTTAATAATGACATGAAATTTTCACACCGCTGGAAAGTTTTTTATTTGTTGGTCAGAGACAAAGTGTTCGCGAGAAAGTTTTAGATAAAGGTCCAAATTAAATATTTTATTTGAAACATTTTTCCGTTTGACTTACGGTTTGCTCGGTACCGAGGTATAATGTGTGCGTTTCAATTAAAACTACACCTGGCCGGGCCGTGTTTCCATTGACCGAGTTCGTCCTCATTTTATAAACGTTATAAAATATTGTATATTATACATATCATATTATCATTGATTATTATACACTGTTTCAGTTCATTAAAAACAAGAACAGAGATTAAGATTTGTTCAATCATTTTTGTTTATTTGAAGTTTGTGGAACTGCCTTTACAATCCCTCCCCGCTACACCGCTGGCCCACCGCGCGCTAGCCGAGCCGAGGGCACGGTTAAAAAAATCGTACTGTACACGCCCGTATTGCTTAAAACTCGTGGTAAGCGACTACATACGACGCTGTCCCGGTACGCACTGATGGTATGCAAGTTAATCGCCTGGAAGGAATGATGCGTTATCAACATTTGTGTCAATACGGTGTCGTATAACGCGTTAGATTCAAAATTTAGTTTTTCATTTAATAGTTTGCTACTATCTATTTTGTAGTTCTTGTAAATTTCGAACTGTTCTATCGCGTTCATCAACTTTCCCCTTTTACAATGATGTAATATTTCGAAGGTACCGTCTATGCTGGAGTAACCATGGTCATTCTGGATGATATGTTCGGCAAATTTCGACTCGGTTTTTGTGAGGTTCGCACTTTGTTTGGCCGATGGAAGGTGTTCTTTAAATCTTTTCTTAAAAGATCTTCCTGTTTGCCCTATATATTTTTTTTGACAATCGCGACATGATAACCGATATACTCCTGAGCCTTCAAAATTTGTATTTTAATTTGTTTGTATTACTTAAGTAACCCTTCAAATTATTTTTTGTTTTATAAGCGACCTTGTAGCCATGTCTGTTGAGGATATTTCCAAGTCTGTGTTCAAGCGGCTTGTAATAGTTAAACACCATAAATTTATCTTTCTTTCTTTGTGACAATTCTTTAACTTTGTGTTTCCTGTTTTGTTTCTTGAGCAATCTATCTACAATTGAAACGTTGTAACCATTATTGGTGGCAATGCACTCGATTGTTTAGAATTCCTCTTGGAAATCCGCTTCCGTCATGGGAATATTTCTTAATCTATGGATGGAACTGTTGTAAGCTATACCATTTTATGTGAAATTGAATGATCGTATGAGGCGTGGATTGTATGGTCAGTGTGAGTCGTTGTCCTGTAGCCTATATTTTGAAAATGTGTCTTCCATCTAATTTGGTTATTGTGAGATCTGTTAGATCTGAAAATGGCTGAATAGCCGAAACGGCCGTCGTTTAGCGACTATAAAGGAATATTGAAGATGGTAAGTCCTAAATCTAATAATAATTAGTAATCACTATTCGGAATGGCGACTAACAATTGTTACAATTAATTGTTTGTTACAACATAGTGTTAGTTATAGGTCTAGGTGTAGTCTTGCAAGTTTTTTTTTATGGCAATGTAATCAACAAATTTATTGATATTTTTTTTTTGTTAATATACATTTACATCATTTTAACCTAATGATGTTAGGTTTAAAAGGTATTATGTTAGGTTTAGAAATAAACTCAAATTAGATCTTAGGGAGGTGTTAGGATTAATAGTGTAGGATTAGGAATTATTTAATAATTACATGTAATAAAGAGTAGTTTAAGATTTATAAGTCCCAAGGCGAGAACACAGAATATAGAACATGGTTGGGTAAGACTGTAAAATATTGTGTAAGTGCTGACAGAAGCTAGGCATACTTTAAAGACCTAGTTATGTCAACTCAGTTCACTATAAAAGGGCCCTACTGACCTAGATACGAGGCCAGATAGTTTTGGAAGACGGCCGGGAGCCCTGTTGATGGGACAGGGCAGTGTTTTTGGGAAAGATATACGGTGTAGGCCAAAGCCTGTAGTGTTCGGCGGATCCAGCTGAAACATACTTGGGGAGTACTGGTACAGAAGGTAGGCAAACAGACTGTCTAATATTCATATTTTAAGAACTGTGTTTTGGTCATTGCTATTGTGAGTGTTTCGTCTTGGGATGTAATTATAGATAGAATCAAGGTAGTTGTTATTTAATGTAAAGTCAGTAGCGTTGATATTTAAATGTAATAAATGGTAGAGGCGCCGATTTTTAGGTCTTTACCTAAATTATAATTGTACCGCATTAGGAGTTTTTATTTTTGAGTTTTTAGAGTGAAGGTTGCGTTTGTTTTTATGGTATTTTGTGTGAGAGAGACTTGGTTATAGACCTTTATTTGAATTAAATGTTGCTTTGAAGGTATTGATTTTGTGTTAGGTCTATTGGTTTGCGCAAATATAATGAGTAGTATATTGGTTTGAGCATATTTTATGTTTTGAAATTAGATACATTTTGAGTGTTTTTATTTTATATTGTGTGAATATTGTGTTGTTAAATAAAAAAAAGGGCAGATTATGTTCTTTGAGACTCTTTTGTGTGAGAGATTTTGATGGTAAATATTTTATTTATTATTTTTAGTGAACTTTTGAGTAAGATATTTTGTGTTTTGTATTACAGGTTGGCGGGACAGGTTTTTGTAGTTTCAGTGTATTTCATGTGTTTGGATTAAGAGTATTTTATGTGTTTTTTTTTTGTGTAGGATATATTATCTTTTGTTTCGGTAGTTTTACATTTGACTCACGAAAGCTATCTTGAGCAGTGTTAGTTTCGCAGGTAGGTGGTATTTGAGTGGTACTGTTTTTTTTTTTTTTTTAATTTTTGCTAGTGTGGACTTGACAGATAAATCTAATTAATTATTGTGGAAAGCTGGTGGATTTGGTGAAACTGGCCGTAGACAATACTAATTAGAGATCTGTTTTGTCAGTGTTCAATCATAATTATGACATTGAGAGCAATTTCCGGGCTGCGCTACATTTTGGTGGATTTTTATGAGTTTTTTTAAGAGATTTTTGTAGATACGTGATGAAAGATTCTGTTATATATGATTTTTATTTAAGTGGATGATTAGTGGCCTAAGATAATTTGAGTATCAGTTAGGATCTTTGGAATATTAGTAATAGACTAAAGAATAATAACAGTTTAAGTTCAAGGTTGAACATATTAGCATTGGAGTTAAATATAATTTAATAGTACAGCATAAACCTGGGTCAGCGAAATAACTGCTTACAGGCAATATAAGTAGTACACATTGGAAAAAGGTGTACTGTATTACAAGTTGTAGGATGCATGAATGAGATAAATATGCAGTATAGCCTATTGCTTGCTGTGCTAAATTCGTTGGTCAGTGGAATATCATAACATGCTGATAGTGATATTTATTAATAGAAAGAGATCAATGGTTATTATTCAGTTACAAGTCTTCATTTGTAGTATTTGATTTATTTTGCATAGAGAACATTATAAATAAGAAAATGTTAGAAATATTGTTTTAGGCCATGTTTTTCTTAAGTTTTGATTATGTAGGACATAAATAGATCATTTAAAATTAGATTCATTGCTATTTTTTTTTTTTTTATATATATATTTTAAGGCAAAACAACCACAATAGCAGCGCGGTTTCTCGGGTACAGTGTAATGAAGCTTTTCCCCGAATTTTGCATTATGAATATTAAAACATGATGTTTGCTTAGTTCTAGCCAGCAATAGTTAGAGGAGAGCAACGAGGTGAATAACTATGTGCTCAGATAATAATGGAAATCAAGTATGTTCTAGGATGGACGACTATAATACAATACGTCCTACTGGCGACAGCAGTGATCACCAGCCAGAGGAGCATTATCAGCACGACGGTGAAAGTGGCAGACAAGGCTGTAGCGGCCGACGGAGATGTGCAGGGGGCGACTCAAGTTCTACAGCGGAATTTTATCAGCATCACGTCGTCAACATCAGACATTGAACTTTGAATATTAGGATTACATTTTTGTATTATTATTGTATATATTAGGATATAATTGTTGTTGCTGTTTAATTGTTCATTTAGAAAGAGAAAATACTTGAAGTACATGTTGAATAGGGTAGTATGGATGACGGCATCTCCCAGGAACTTTCCCCAGCTTCAGCAAATGTCGGGGACGACATTTTTCCGGAGGGTGTGTTGTTAGGATTAATAGTGTAGGATTAGGAATTATTTAATAATTACATGTAATAAAGAGTAGTTTAAGATTTATAAGATTTATAAAGAGGGATTCTATCTTGCTCTTTTCGAACAATTTGCAGGTAACGTGAGGACTCAGTGGGGTTTGATTAATAATGCGATAAAGTATCCTAAATCAAAATCTGAGATAGACAAAATTTCCTTTAATGATGCAAATGTTCAGAACCATTGAGTATTGCGGAAGCTTTTCATGATTACTTTCTTTCTATTCCAGATCAACTTAAAATTGATTTTATAAATATTCAAAACTCTAATATTTTTGACAACTTTTTTCAGCCTAAATTTATAGCTAAATCTATTTATATGTTGCCTACACAGAGGTTTTAAATATAGTTAATAAGTTCGAATGCAGGAAAGCACCGGGTATAGATAATATTGGAGGATATGTTATTAAGGGTATCATTGTTGACGTCCTTACCTATCTTTTTAATTTTTGCATTGAAAAAGGTATTTTTCCTAAGTGTTTAAAATCAGCCCTTGTTATACCACTTTACAAACGGGGTGAAAGGGAAGTGGTTACTAACTATCGTCCTATTTCGCTCTTATCTTGTTTTTCAAGATATTGGAAAAGGTTGTAAAGAGCCGGCTTGTGTCATTCTTTAACTGTCATAGTTATTTCAGTAAGAGCCAATTTGGATTCAAGGAGGGTTTATCGACGGAGGATGCACTTTTGAAATTTTTAAGACCTATTTTTGAAAGTTTAAATAATGGAAATCCACGCGCGGCTTTATACTTAGATATAGGCTAACTAATGCTTTCGACACTGTAGACCACAAAATACTTATAAATAAATTATGGTACGCGGGGATAAGGGGATTAGGCCTACCTCTGGAGTGGTTCTGTAGCTACTTAAGAGATGGGAACAATGTTCTAAAATTGGCGGAATGGTCAGTAAAAGAGGGGTTCTAAGGCACGGAGTCCCTCAGGGATCTGTGCTGGGCCCAATAACTGTTTCTTGTATATATTAATGATTTATGTGAAGCTAAATTTAATGGCAGACTCACGGCCTTCGCTGATGATACTGCTCTAACATATTCGAGTACACATTTAAAACAAATTCATTGTGATATGCAAGAAGATCTAGTCAGGTTAAGTTTATTGGTTTGATAAAATTTCCTTGTATTAAGTGAAACAAAATATATGGTGTTTGGGCTACGGAAAGAATGCAATTTTGTTGAAAATATAATTTATCATAGGTTTAGCTGTGAAAACTTTAATAATTGCAATTGCTCGGCTTTGGATAAAGTAAACGAAATAAAATATCTAGGTTTAACAATTAATTCAGATTTTACATGGGAGGGACATATTAGGAAACTTAAGGGAGAAATGTATAGTGCGCTAAGAAAATTGTATTTATTAAGTAATATTTGACCACCTAAAGTTTTATTATATGTATACCACGCGTTAGTGAGTTCTAGCTTGGGTTATTGGTTGAGTTGTTGGGGTGGTACTTATCTCTCCACGCTCAAACATATTATAACAATCCAAAAACATATTGTAAGAGTAATCTCGAGGAAATCTAGACTCGAACACTCTTGGCCTATTTTTTCTGAATAAAAAAATCTTACCGTTAAGACATATGTATATTTTTAAAATTCTAAAGCTGTTCCGGGCAAAACATTATTATACTCAAAACAATAGTCGCAGCACGTATTCTCTAAGAAACGGTAATCAAATGGTAGTTCCAAAACCAAAACTTACTTTATCCAGACACTTTTTTCCTTTTAAAGCTCCACGCCTCTACAATATGGTTTCATTGCATGTTAGAAAGGATTTGTTGACAGGGTTTTTAAGAGGTGTCAAAGCATTCCTTTTTTCTGTTGAGGATATTGAATCTCTCATCCAAGTTGTTGAATGACGCATTGTTGGCTCTAATAATTGCTAATGGCTTGTAAACTAAGTACTGTACTTGGCATGAATCCTGTATTTTGTGTAGTGCTAAAATATTGTTTGTTTTTTTATTATTTAAGGCTGTGATTACCTTGCAGGTGTTAATTAATTAACTAAATTATTATTGTTTCTTTTGTAATTTTATAATAACAAAATAGTGTAGTTTAATTTTGTTAATGTGGTTGAACGGCGACACAACTCTCTTTTTTTTTCATTTTCTTTTTTCAAATCCAATGAAATGTTGGAAATCTCAAACAGGCAATGCCTAGGAGACCCCTATATTATTTATTATCGCAAGATTTAGGTTTAAACTTTAAATTTTTTAGTAGATATGAGAACGAATTGTGTTTATTTTGTAAAATTTGTACAGAAGTTCGGTGGTTAATAAATAAATCATCAACTTTGATTTGTCTATCCGTACAAAGCCGGATCGGGCAGCTAGTATATTATACTAGCTTTTATTTATTTATTTTAGTATAATATATTATACTAGTATATTATACTTGATAATGAGATTACGGTCTCGAAACGCGTCGTAAGTAGGACAACTCAAAGAAGTAACAATACGGACTAACAACCAGGTGAAATACTTATAGTAATTTCCTGTATTTATTTCATTTTATTATTTACTAGCTGACACGTACGGCGTTGCCCGTGGTGGTTAGTATTTTCAGTTTTTTTAACGTAATTGTAATCTTTTGAAGTGTTCAGTTAGTGAGTGGTATTTGGCTTTTATATATATAGATCTTAAATAATAAAAGCACTATTGTCATAATAATAAAAGATCTGAAATTATGATTTTAGTAACTTTGATCCCCCCAAACCCCTCCTAAAATTTCGAAATTTTTCATACCCTTTCTTAGAGAGCGCCTAAGGCTCTAGAGGAATCTACATACCAAATTTCATTCCAATCCGTTCGGGCGTAATTTGAGGATGATCAAAAACGCATTGAAAACGCAAGAAAAAATGCAAAAACGCCTATTTCTGGCGTAATTTTGGGAGAATCTCAACAAATTTTCAACAGACTACTTTTAGGCCTTAAACGAACCTAAGTACCAAATTTCAACATTTTCTGCCAATTAGTTCTCGAAAAAGCTGAGAAAACGCAAAAAATCGCTAGAAAAACGCGAATATTGGGCGTATATTTGGGATGTTTTCAAAATCCGTTCTTAGTGCGCGTCTAAAGGTCCAACTGAACATGCATGCCAAATTTGAACTCATTTGGTTCAGTAGATTTTTAGTTCTGCTGATGACTGAATCAGTGCCATTTCGCTTTTATATAGATAGATAACGGCGATCCCGTTGCAGTCAAATAGCCTATTTAGTATAGTGTGTGTTGTTTTAACGTCCAATAGATGGCGCCATTTAAAAAACCTAACTAAAGTTATGAATACAAATTACTGTTTTAAAGTTTAAAATCAGCTGTTAATGGAAATATTAGAGCAAACAGCTGATTACTGCACCAACACTAAACATATTTAATTATTATTTAGTATATGGCGCTGCCATTGCTGTAAAATATGTATAGTTTGTGTTGTATTTAGGTACACAGATTGCGCAGTGTTTCAAAAAGTATATAAAAACACGCTTGTATTTTAATGCGACGTTGTTTGGAAATTTCAAAACAATAGGTGAAGAACTTTCGTAGATTTTAGATTTCGAACAAACGCACATTTACGCATTTTTATTTATATAGATAAAACAGTTGATTTAATTTTAGGTTAGGCCTACAATGAACCGAAACACGTTTATTTGCAACCGATTTGGCAAATTTAGAATCGGGTCATTATTCTTCACAGCTAACAGTTTTTTTTAGATTAGGTAAATGCGAACAAAAGGCTTACTGCATTATAAGTCACACATCTGGTGTTACGTATTATATTGTCACCTTAATATCAAAATTTGGTTGAAATGTTGGTTATTGATTATTTAAATATGAATGGGGAAATTAAAACGGACGCCGCAATTCGCATAATTGGTGTCGGTCGTGTAACCCCCTCCCCCTTCTCCCCCCCCAGGGAAAGGAAAATGTGTATTTTATTAATTATAGTCAGGCATTTTTCATGTAAGAGATTAGCACTAAAATATGTTTTAAATATTATGCGCTGTTTGATTTTACATATACGTACTTATTTTATTTTTTACAAGAGTTCAAGCATGAGCTGCTGGGTCACTACTTATTTCGGCATCTAGGCGTGTTATAGCTTTGTGTATTCATTGACGGTGTAAAGGTACAAATTGGCTTCCAAAATTTTAAAAGTTTTCTGTGGGAGTACAAAAATTTCCCTGGACCCCTTTTGCCGAAGGAGGTTAGGGTACTACTTAATCTCCTTACCCCGGCGTACAAGGCCGTAGCCAGGGGGGTTAGGGGGTCAACCCCCCAATTTAGCAGTAAAAATTAATTCTAAGTTTAAAAAGTGCAAGTTAAATTATAAAATGAACAACACAACAGGTGATCCAGCAACATATTTTACATCATACTAATATTTAGATTTGCTTGATTAAACTACAACGTACAATATGGATTCAGTAGGTTAAAGCCTTACTCTCTTGTGAGCTTGATCTCATCTAAAATAAGAAAACTATGAAGGTTCAACAAAAATACTTTACTCTAACAAAACAAAATCATTCATCATTCTTACATCCTATAATATTTTAAATGGGTAGGCCCCCTAACTATAACAAAATTTTTAAATTAATTATTATGGAAATTGGTGTTTAACACGTTCACTGCTACCCAAATTTCGTATTTCCTATGCTAGGAGCTGACCTTTCGGTTTTTATATCTATAGCCCAAATGCGTAGAAATTACTTTATTTTTTATTTTTGAACCTTTCTACGTAACAATCACTAATATTTTAAAGCGGACGCACACGTGTGTCGATAGCACATAGCCTAGGATCAGTTAGCGTGCGAAGCACTCAATGCATTGTGTATTGAAAATACTCCCAATACGGAGGTTGACGTGCGAAGCACGCAATGCATTGTGCATTGAAAATACTCCCAATATGGTAGTTGGCGTGCGAAGCACGAAATGCACTGTGTATTGAAAATACTCCCAAAACAAGGGTTGGCGTATTCACTGTGGGTCGGCCGCTTCTCCTGACTTGACCCCCCCCCCCTGAAAAAGTTTGCCTGGCTACGGCCTTGCCGGCGTAACCCCCTCCCCAGAAAATATCATATGGGCGCCCTTGCTTACATTAGATATGTATAGGTCACCGCTCAATCGTGATTTCTCTGAAAACGGTATTGTCCCTTAGTAATTTCAATTATAATTATATAAGTATCCTAAATACATAAAAAAATAATAATTTGAAAAAAATAAGGATAAAAATGAACAATGTTATAAAATATGTTATTTTTGTAAAATGATAAATTTCTTGCTTAGCCTATGCACCTGTACTTTAAAGCAATAAAGTTGTATAACTTCTTAAAAACTACAACCCCATTCTAAAATATTTCCTGGATTGGTACCCGCAATTATTACTGTAAACCTACGTAAAGACTGGGCCGCCGAGAGGGGGGGCAAAAGGTGCACATTGCCCAGGGCCCCCAACGTCAAGGGGCCCCTAGATTTTAAAATAATTCAAAAATTGAAAACAACGATTATGATGATTTAGTCAATTCACTTGTGTTTCAATAATGCATTAAGGTAGTTTAAAAGTATTTGTATGAAACCCACAATAACTTGATAATGTAACTGGGTTCAAAATAAAAATTTTCCTACGAAATGAAAAATAATTAAGTGAAATTATAAAGCGGGATTTTTAAGTTACCCGGGTGGATTTGGTTTTGTGTGGTATTAAATGTGCGTGGTTGGCAGTACTGCAGCGTTTCGTTTAATTTTAAAGAGTAAATGCAAATAAAAAAATACCAGCTGATCCGTGCGAATATTTCACAAGTTAGGAGTACTTACCTGATTTAATTCGTTGATTTAGTTCAGTTAATTGCGTTTATTTATTTACATCGGTTTATAAATAACAGTTTATAACACTTGCATATGGAATGTAAACAAACAAACTAACAGTTGCCATGCTGGTTAAACAGATTGTTAATAAATGGCGCCTTTCATTAGGAACCATATGAAGTATAAGTAAAAGCAAATAAAGAATATAGTACCTTTATAAATTAATTAAATCAAGCTTGAAGGTCGTAAAGGCATATTGCTTAACAGTTACCTTTTTTTTTAAGAAAGAAAAATCTTTTTTTTCACAGAGATAAAGTACAGTATACTACAGGACATTTTATAATACAGTATCTATCAACATCTGAATTACACAATTAAATTAAACTTACAAACCTAAAAATAAAAATAAATTTTACAATAATCTCTACAAAAAATGTAGGAAACCATATAGGCTCAGCCTGGTTCGTGCTCTCCAACAAAATAGCTAAAGCAAGCTCCTAATGTGCTAACAATGACTATAATTTAAAAGAATGAAGTGCTATTACATAAGATTAAAAGGTTGAATTTATGAAATTAATTATGAATTTAAAAAAGACATATACAATAAAATTCAAAAATTTTCGCGAATTTTTTACAGTGCAGCCTATATTGCTATAACATTATCCTAATAACTAAAAAAACTAACACCAGCAGCAAGACTCAACGAATGCCACAGATTTACCAACATCAAACAAGCACTTTAAAAAAATACTCCACATCGTCCAGAGAAATTAACCAGGTTCTTAGTTGCATTATAGATTTTATGACCTTTAAAAATGTGGGAATCCTATCAAAAATATCAAATAGAGTGAATTTCTACGCAATTTTAATGTGCATCTTATGATGTGTTTCTGTTGTATAACTATTGGCCTAATATTTTGAAAGTAAATGCCGCCCGAACATTCAATACTGAATTCTGGACTCCACTAAAATGGTACATTTTTTTAAACATACATAAAGGACACACATTTCTTAAAATATAGAAACTGCGAAGACTGACAAATAACTCTTGTTTCAATTTATCAACATGCATTTTCCAGTTTAACCTCTGATCTATAAACAAACCTAAGTACTTTATGGATTCAACATTCTTGATAATACCACAATCACAATCATTCTTACATTAATTTACCGAACCACATCCCGTGTTATAATACTTCACAGATGTATCAAAAGATCCTCTCCCCAATAGATTAAAAAGTATATAGCTGCTCTTGGATGCATTTAAAAACATGTTGTTTTTTTAAAAACCACAGTTGCAATGATTTTAAATCGTGTTCCATTGAAATTCTAATTTCTTCATAAGACTCACCACCATGAGACAAAGCTGTGTCGTCTGCATATGTGGTAACTTTACCCTTAAAGCGAGCATTGCATAAGTCGTTAACATATATTATAAAAAGCAAAGCACCTAAAACAGAACCCTGCGGAACGCCGAAATTAACCACTTAGGCCTACTGGTACTAAAACTGTCATCAATTTTAACGCATTGCAATCGACCAAGCAAATAACTCCTCAACCACTCTTACACCACTCCTCTTATTACATATCTATTTAATTTGGCGAGAAGAACAGAGTGATCACAGTGTCAAACGCCTTCCTGAGATCCAAAAACATACTTCCAACACTCCTTCCCTATTAATATTTTCATAAATGTCAGAAAGAAAATTCAATAACGCACCCCCAGTGCTCCTACCCATAAGCACCCTGAAGCCAAATGATGATATTATTTTTCAATATACGTAATTATTTTCCTTAATTTCTAATATTATTATGTATTGCTACTGTCTACGAGGAGATGATAACCGCTCAGGGTTTTCCTCATTAAAAAAACTACTGTCTACGTAGTTACTAGATTATTTTCAATTTTTTTAGTATTAATTATTACCCCCCCCCCCCCCCTAACACTTAGCTTCGATTTGGTGGACCACAAAAATTAAATTTGCCCCAGCTAACCCTCTCGGCGGCCCTGCGTAAAGAACGAAACATTATAATCAAAATATATTTCAACTTATTACAATTAAAACCTTATTTGGAATACTAAAGCCGTGTTTGTATGTATTTACAAAGCCCGTAGTGTTCGATTTTGACGCGGATCGAGTTATGTGCTGAGTAATCGCGATAAGACCTTGTCCAATACAAGATGACGAATAGCCTATCATTGTTTTGTAGTGTAGATGAATCACTTGTCGACTGCTGAAGCGATAAAAAATGACGCACAAGTGCAGGTTGAGAACTATTCGTAATGATTAGAGAAACATGTGTTACTAAATATTTTATTAGAACAGCTGTTTTCGTGAGTTATGGTCTTGTTTTCTAAGAAAAAACGATGTTCAATTTTCCCGAATTTGAACATTTTCCGGAAAACTTTTCAAATTTTTCTTTCCATAAAAACCTAATTCGAACTATTATGAACATTTTAAAACAAAAAATAGCCAAATTAGTCCAGCCGTTCTCAAGTGATGCGCTTACCAATGAACAGCATTTTATATTTATTGTACAGACGTTATGTGCCGTTTGATTTTACATATAGGCCTACAGTACTTTATTTTTTTTTAAGAGTCAAGCATTGTGTATTGAAAATACTCCCAATACGGGGGTTGACGTGCGAAACACGCAATGCATTGTGTATTGAAAATACTTCCAATAGGGGGTTGGCGTGCGAAACACGCAATGCATTGTGTATTGAAAATACTCCCAATATGGGGGTTGGCGTGCGAAGCACGCAATGCATTGTGTATTGAAAATACTCCCAATACGGGGGTTGGCGTGCGAAACACGCAATGCATTGTGTATTGAAAATACTCCTAATACGGGGGTTGGCGTGCGAAACACGCAATACATTGTGTATTGAAAATACTCCCAATACGGGGGTTGGCGTGCGAAACACGCAATACATTGTGTATTGAAAATACTCCCAATACGGGGGTTGGCGTGCGAAACACGCAATGCATTGTG
>JAGFPH010001044.1:221732-236266 GCA_018207615.1 Philaenus spumarius
TTAATTTTGTTGGGTGTAGTAAGTGAGCACTGATCATGGTCCCCAGACTAAAAAATAAATAATAGTTTAAAAACTAAAAAATACGCTTTAAAAGCAAACCGAACTAAAAATTTGAAAATAATTGTAATTATTTTATTTATTTATTAACCAGGAAATAAAATGTTAATAAAATCCAGTAGTTAATCAATCAATATTCATTTTACACGGTGTAAAATTCGCATAAAAGTTTTCACTTCTATTGTGTGGTCATATGCACACCCAATTTTTTTTTATCACGGAAAACGTTTGTAAAGTTGATCGTTTTAAGGTTTTTGTAAGCAGTTATTAGTAATCCAGCACTCTTTGCATATTTAATAAAGTTTGCCTATTAACATGATGACATCGAATGTAACCGCCTCATGGCGTAGTAATAAACAACTGCGTGATTGCGGTATAGTATTGATACTATTTTTAAGAAATAGTCTTAGTTCATTCAATTCGCGCAGGAGCAATGAATGCTGTAATCCTCAACTGCAAGGAACATTTAAGTATAGTCGCATTGTCGCAACTCATATTTCAATTGAATATAGTTAACGGTCAACGCTGAAAATTGTCCTTGCAAATGCTGGTAACACTATGAACAACTGAACAAACGTCACACAGCATTCGCTGATGATCTTTAACTTAAAAATGTGGTTGCTATATTCGCTTCTTTGTTCTAAAAGAAAGTATACATAGGGCGATTATCGGCCGATTCGTACATTTTGTTGACCGCCGAAAATCGTCGGTACAGAATAACATCGGCGAGGACAAAAATCACCACCTGTGGGCAACATTTATCTACCGACATCGAATTTTCTCCAATTGTTTAGTTGTGCGATGGACTAACTCCTCTGCCTATGTTTTTACCACTTTTACTATTATAAAAAAAGTCCCAAAAAAGAAGACGACGATGGTGTAGGAAGGAAATGTTTTAAAAAAACCAAGATAGGCCCTACACGTTTTACAAATTTATTCACAGAAGTTTTATTAAAAACGCTATAGCAGAAAAACTGTAAATGAAAATGGCAGAATTAAAGGCCATTTCACAGAATTAAAGGCAAAAGCCCATATTTTCATTAATTTTTTTCTCTAAAAGATATCTCTAATAGATTCCCAGATATGAGCCGGAAAGAACGAGCGTTTTTCGCAATTTAGAAATTTCAAGTGTACTCCTTGCAACATTTTAAGGCAAAAAATCTGACTTTTGATTTTTATAGTTTTTATTTCGTAAAAAGAAGCAGAATTTCATCTAGAATAAGATCTGTTTGTAATTTTTGAATGTCTCCGTTATTTTTCGAATTGTTGAAGATTTATTAATTTACCAAACGTTTCTTAAGTAATCTGTATGGAAAATAACTAAATTTGGTTGATATGTACATCCAATGACTCAGATTCGAGAGAAGAATATTTTATGAAAAAGATTTTTCTATCTTTAACTGTTTAGAAAATCGTGTTTAAGCATTTTTGGGTTACTAGCTTTTCTTAAAAACGATGTATAATAAAAAAAACTATAAATGAAAATGGCACGATGTTTCACAGAATTAAAGGCAAAAGCCCATATTTTCATTAATTTTTTTCTCTAAAAGATATCTCTAATAGATTCCCAGATATGAGCCGGAAAAAACAAGCGTTTTTCGCAATTTAGAAATTTCAAGTGTACCCCTTGCAACATTTTAAGGCAAAAAATCTGACTTTTGATTTTTATAGTTTTTATTTCGTAAAAAGAAACAGAATTTCATCTAGAATAAGATCTGTTTGTAATTTTTGAATGTCTCCGTTATTTTTCGAATTGTTGAAGATTTATTAATTTACAAAACGTTTCTTAAGTAATCTGTATGGAAAATAAGTAAATTTGGTTGATATGTACATAAAATGACTCAGATTCGAGAGAAGAATATTTTATGAAAAAGATTTTTCTATCTTTAACTGTTTAGAAAATCGCGTTTAAGCATTTTTGGGTTACTAGCCTTTCTTAAAAACGATGTATAACAAAAAAAAACTATAAATGAAAATGACACGATGTTTCGCAGAATTAAATACAAAAGTCCATTTTTATTTACTTTTTAATTCCCCCCCCCCCCCTTATAAACTCCATAATACCAGAATTTTTACACTATGTTTTGGTTTAAGACAACCAAAAATGTCAGCAAAGTATCATCATCCGTTCTAATGTTATATACGTTTTTCTTCCTGAAAACACAGAAATACAACTGCGGTAAAACGCGTTTAAATTTGAAAAACAGATTTTTTTTGCTATGATTTTTTAATTTTGCAGTTTTTATGAGAAATGTGGTATTTTTTTTATCAAAGTACTTTTCTAGCTATTTATAATGAAAATTTCTTTCGAATTACTAAATCAGACTGAAAAGAAACGCTTAACGAAGTTTTTCCAAATATTTAAAAAACGATATTTTAATTTTTGTAGTGCCTCTATCTCTCTTCTAAAGTGAAGTTAGCAGTGATTATACGGTAGATTGCTAGTAGTCAATCAAATACGTTTTATGTAGGCATATTTGTTATGATATTAATCGTCGTCTTAACAATCAAACTGTTGAAAGAGAATACATAAATTATGTTGTACAAGAGTATGATGTATTATTTAACTATCACAAGTTTTGAAAAAATGTACACTTAGTTGTATTAGAATTGTTAATGTAGAAAATTTTTTGTAGCAAAGTCAACTAATTTTGTAGTTACTACTGCATCTGTAGGTGTCGATAAAAAAAAGTATGTGCACTTTTTTTATGCATAAAAAAATGGTAGGGTACGTACCTTTCTATAACCATGTAATGTAATAATATGTATATTTGACACTCTTAGAACAAAAATACACAAACTTTAGTTATTATTTTGAATTTAACAATTTAAGTAAATTTAAAATCGTTTATTTAAATTTTATTTATCATTCAAAATTAAAATACCCAAACATTATTTTTTAAATTTTAAATGTTTTAATTGAATGTACAAATCGACCCATGTTTCCCACCTGGAACCACCGATCTCTCGACAGCAATATCCTTTGACAAACAAACAAATTTACATATTCATATCAAAACAAAACTAATTTACTGTTCACATCATCAATGAATATTAGTCTGTAAAACTGAAAAAACATAATAACATCTACACAATATTTAGGATAAAGAATCTAGTTGGATGGAAACCCTTACCAAAATCTCTAGAACACTATTACAATGTTCGATTGTATTTCTTAGCATGTAAAAGTTACATCTGCTATAATTTGTCTGCTATAAATAGAATAGATGATAAAGTAACAACAGCCTGAACTCCTGCTACCTAATATTACAATATATTTCCGGCAAATAAAGCTGTTTAATAAATAATTGTCTTAGGTATGTATGTCAACATTTAGTTTGTTATTGTAATCACTGTCTAGTTTGCTTCTAAATTTTAACAAACAGAGTAACAGATCAACATTCATAATGTAATAGGCAAACATAAAGTAGTACCGGTACATAAGTAAAGGCAATTTCTGTAAACAACACAAAATGTATTTTTCATACGAATGTAAAACTGTAGGCTAACATTCTAAAAAAAAATCGATACACATACACCTAATAAACTTTGTCATAGTCTGTATCATCTTCTACATAAAAGCCTTGACCAATGCTATACCGGAAATTATATTGCTTTATTTATCAAGTTTAAAACACACCTGAACATAAACTTACCTCTCAGTACTGATGACAGTTGGTAAAGTTAATAAATAATATTTATAATATATATAAATATTATATATATTTATTTATATTATTATTATATATATTATTTATATTATAAATTATATATATATATAATATAAATTATATAAAATTTTAAATATTATTTATATATATCTTTAATATATATATAAAAGCGAAATACCACTCTCTCACTCACTCATCACAATTTCTCAAAAACTAACTAACGGATTGAAATAAGAAACTACCTCTAGGGCCATAGGTGCTTACTAAGAAAGGGTATGAACAATTTCGAAATTTTAGGAGTGGTTTGGGAGGATCAAAGTTACTAAAATCATAATTTCAGATCTTTTATTATTATAACAATAGTGCTTTTATTATTTAAGATCTATATATATAAAAGCTAAATACCACTCACTGACTGAACACTTAAAAAGAATACAATTACGTTAAAAAGACTGAAAATTCCAACCAGCACCACGGTCAACGCCGTACGGGTCAGCTAGTATATATTATTATAATAATTATTATAATTACCTCAACCTGAAAGTGAACGTGTTCCTCCATATATCTGAGGTTTGTGATTTTGTCTCCTTCAACAGCTGAAATGTACAAAAAAATAATTTTGTAAATAAAAGGAACTATAAAATATATTTTATATATTTTTTATTAATCATTATTATTATTTATCATCACCATCATTACTGTTACTATTTATTAATTATCACTACTAATAGGTTAGGCTGGTTTCATGCAAGACGTTTTGTGTCACTTGTTCCAGAAACTGGGAACTTTTCGCGTCCCGCGTTTTCTCCATGTTGATTGTTGCGCGTTATATAACATTTCGGTCACAATTTGTTCACACGTTTTTTACTTCCTAAATAGGATTGGTGGGGAGCTCGTACAATGCAGTAGTTGAGGAGCTCGTAGAAATATTGAGGACTGCTAAAAACATAATATTAAAATATTTTAAATGATTGCCAGTTTATGTTTTGCGTGCTATGTTTGTATTTTCAAATTGTTTTCAACCTGACGATGAAGCTCTATGAACGGATAATTCTGATTGTAATATAATTCTAGTGAAAATGTAAAATCAAAGAGTTTTTGTTAACTTTTGATGATGTATTTAGCTAAAGAAAAAAATCAACTTTATAAACAAAAGCATAAATAAATACAGCCTGTTCAAAGGTTTTCAATATTCCATTATACTAGGGGTATGTTCTGCAGGTCACGTATCAGGCTGGCTGTATCAAACAACATATTTTTTATGTAATAACTTACGAACGTACATAAACTGCACAATGTTTGTTGTTACATTATAATTTGTAAACATTGATTCTGACAGATGTGATTTGATATTACTTTTCAGTTAATAAGATGTTCCATTTAAGAACTCATTTCAACTTATCAGAATAATTTTAATTGATAAATTATTTAAATAATTAAAATAACAATAATTAATTAAAATTCACGTTTATTAAAATTGTTAATAGCTACAAACATAAAAGTTATTTATTAGTTTAGCAGACACTAAGCACAATTTTTGAAACTAAATAATAACATGTGATATAATAAACATGTGACAAAATTTTCAAATACCGTAATTATGAAGCGAAAAAAAACCAATACTCTTGTTTTCACCTAATTTCACCTCAGAAATGCATAAAAATAAAATATAAAAATGCATGTTTTGAGAAGTAATATTTTCAGTATTCCTTGATCCCCTTTTCAACTGACCCCCCGGAATGTGTCCCCTGTTCCACCCAAATAAAAAAAACTGCTGTTGACACCCATGCCTTAACTGAAAACTATATTAGCTACATACATTCGTATGTTTGCATGATTTGTTGAAATGTCTTCGATTAATTAAACTTTTGTTAAGTGTTGATTCAGTGCATTTTCTTTTAGGACCATGGAACAGAAAAAAATTAATTAACACTGGCCTAGACCTACTCCTTTTTTGTATTGTACTAGTGTTGCTTTGAGCTCTAAAATGATCTAAGAGACCATAATTATAAACATTAGAGAATATGACCAAATATGAGTTACTAAACAACAATTTTGTGTGCATTTTGTTTGAAATGTTATGATTTTTTATAAATTTAATATTATTAGTATCGTTTTTTTTTAGGTCAAAAGTGTACTGAGAAAGTCAAATCTCTGTCAAAATGAAATGAAATGAAAATTTATTGCTGTTCCTTTTGTAAATTAACAAAATCAAAATAATACATAATTTAAAATTACATTAACAAATGAGAAATGATAATTTATCTTGAAAACAAGTACATAAAAATACAAAACCTAAAAATGTCTAAATATTTACAGTACAAAAAGGAAAACAATTTAAACCACCTCGATGTTTTAAAAACATGTTTGAGGTAGTTGAGTAAGTATTAAACATATTCAAAGAAAAAAAAAGAAGAAAAATGGCCGATCGGCTTCCGAAGATATTATTAACATCAATATTAAGTACATTGCAAAAAACATAAACTTAAAAACTACAGCTTCGCTGCTTTCCATAACAAGAAAGAAAAATATATCTTGACAAAACAGACTATATACAATTTACATCATTACATATATGTACATGTAGACGTATACATACAAAAACATACACACACAATACATACACATATATTTATACATATATACTTACATACATAAATACATATTATACATACACATACATACACAGGCATACATAGACAAAATACTTACACACCAAAACACTTATATAATACACATACATAATATACATTCATTCTTATATAGCAAAAGAAAAAATAACACCCACACACTTTTATAAGGATATTTCACAAAAACAATCACACTTCATTTAGTTAAGGAGAGACAGATTAACTAAATTAAAGTGTTATAAAAAAATCAACACATTCTAGCTCCTGTAAGAAATTCCTTAGTTGATGCAGGTATTTGTGCTTATAAGGGCATGTTTTCATGTACTCAGGTAGTAAATTAAAAAATGTTAGTGCAAGGTAAGTGAAAAATTTCTTGAAAACAGTCAATTTAGGTCTCGGAACTTTAACATTTGAATTATTACGCAAAATACTTAATGTACGCTCCAAAACGTTCACCACTTCTCTCATAAAACAATTTCAGTACTTTGTATATGTATAAATCTTTGAGAGGTAAAATGTACAACTCCTTAAAAAGAGGCGCAGAGTGATCAAATCGAGTCTTTTTAAACATTATTCGGATAAAAAACTTTTGAAGCGTAATTAATGGTATGAGGGTTTTATTGTATGCTCCACCCCATATTGGTATAGCATATTCTAGTTTCGAATTTATCAAGGCAAAATATATTATCCTAAACAAGTCAGTATTGATCATCGGTCTCAGCATATAGAAAATTCTTAAATAATTAATTAACTTGTCAAATCTAAAATCTAAACCATCTTCAGTTAAAAATGGTAAATCAGGAGAGAACGATGAAGAAGAAGAGATGGATAAAGCAGAAGAGGAGATGGATGAAGCAGAATAAGATATTGATAATGCAGAAGAGGAGACGGTTGAAGCAGAAGAAGATATTGATAATGCAGAAGAGGAGAGGGTTGAAGCAGAAGAAGATACTGATAATGCAGAAGAGGAGATGGTTGAAACAGAAGAAGATATTTATTTGCAGAAGAGGAGATAGTTGAAGCAAAAGAAAAGTATGAAAAAAATGACAATGTAGTTTCCTGGAATGTTAATACAGTGAAGGGGGTAGAAGCAGATATGGATTATGTAGGAGAAGACAATGCTGTGTTAAAAAATAAGAAATTAGTTGTAGACGAACAAATCAAAAATATAGAAGAAGGTATGGAAGACCACAGTGAAAATACAGAAGATTAGAAACTTGATGCAGACAAGGATTGTGAATCAAACGATGTTGGCAAGTCAAGAAATAAAGAAGTAGGTAATTCTAAATCGCAAACTGAACAATTTGTTAATAACTGTATTTCGTCAACAGAAAAATATGAGAATGTACATAAAATTAAGTACATAGGTGTTGCAGCTACAAATAATACACATAAAAGAGTCTGGGATAAAAGACAGTGTTGTTTGTTCTGCAAAAAATTAATCACAAAACTTCCTAGACTCCTTCAACAAGTACATACAAATGAAAAAGAGGTGATTGAATTTTCAAGTTTACCACCATCAAACCCATTGCGTGTGGCACTTATAAATAAATTACGAAGTTGCGGTAATTACATTCATAATAATGATGTATCGAATATAAAAACTGGAACAATAATTCCCAAAAAAAGGGCAGCTGAGCCAACATCTCCTTCTAAATGAATTCCTTGTGATAAAATTGCAATGAGTACTTTATAAAAACATTATATAAACATATTCAAAATTGCAAAATTACACACAACACAATACCACAAACTGGAAAATTTAGAACAAATGTGACACGTATTGCCAAGCACATGCTTCCTTCCCAATACAGTTCGAAAAGATATTTAAAGTATTTTTCTGAGAATATTTTAAGTGGTATGAAAAAAGGAAGTACACTAAATGAAATAAACAATGACTCAACTACTATTCAATTTGGCATTGAGTTGCATGACAAATTTGAACATTTACACCATCTAAAGAACCATATTAGGAATAAGTTAAGGGAACTAGCACGTTTTATGGCTGAAGTAAAAAAATAATCCAAAAATTAATGCTTCATCATCTCTTTTATCCGCAGATAACTTCGAACTTATAATAATAGTAGTGAAAACGGTAGATGAATTTAATCCTATTACTAATACTTTTGAAATTCCAACATTAGCAACAAAATTGGGTGAATCTATACAAAAATGTGCTGTCATTTGTTGGAAAAATGCAATTCTTAAAACAGACAGTGAAACCAAAAATAGTATTGACAATTTTTTAACTATATATGAAAGTGAATGGTCAATCAAAATTGCTTCCAAAGCTCGTACAACTCTTTACAATGCTCGGTTTAATAGAGGTAATGAGCTTCCTGACCCAGAGGACATGAAAAAACTAAACGACTTTTTGAAAACTGAAAGACTAGATATTATGGAAAAAATCAAAATGGAACCAAATACTTCTAACTTTATAAAATTAGCAAAATTAACTTTAGCAAGTGTGGTTATTTTTAACAAAAAAAGGGCCGGGGATGCCCATCATCTCACCATTGAATGTTATTTGAAAGGAATGAGCAGCCATGATAACCCTCATTCGGAAATTTTTAAAAAACTGAACGAACAAGAGAAAGAACTGGTAAAACAGTACACTAGAATTCAGACAAGAGGAAAGAGAGGAAGAAAAGTTCCCATTCTTTTAACACCAACGACGAAGGAAATGACTATATCCTTTATAAGACTCTAATGGAAACTAGAAAAAAGGCATGAGTCTTACCTGAGAACGACCACATGTTTGCAGTACCTGGAACTAGTAATTCATTTTATCGAGGATCCGATGTTATCAGAGACATTAGGCAAAACGCTAAATTGAAGTATGAAAATAGAATTACTACAACATCACTAAGATAAGAAGCTCCTACTATGTCAGCGGCTTGTGGCTTAAGCGAAAATGAAGTAGATCAACTCGCAAGCTTTTTGGGCCGTGACATCAGAACCCATAGAGAGCACTATAGGTTACCAGAAGCTACACTGCAAATTGCCAAAGTTGGCAATTTTTTAAACGACATTTATTGTGGAGGTGGAGAATCTACAATCAATAATGTTAAGCCTACTGAGTGCAACAATGAATTAATTTTGAAACGCAAGACAAAAATGCCTAGGCCTACTAACAAAAATAAAAAGGATGACTCAAAGAAAGTTAATTTACAAAAACGATATTGGAATGATGACCAAAATGAAATATTAAAACGGGTAATGGTTCGACATTTAACCTTAAGCACAGTTCCGGGAAAAGATGAATGTTTAAAAGCTATTAGAGAAAATGAAGAACTTCAAACAGAACTTATAAAAAGTTTTGTACGAAATAGCTGTGTAAATATTATCTGTACATGCATCAAACTGGAAAATATTTTTTAAATAATTTGACTTTATTTGTATGTTGGTATTTTTATAGTAATATTTTAAAACGTTTGTATTTTATCTTAATGTGACAAATACTCCTTTAAAAGTAAAATGTAATGCATATCAAAAATTAATTAATTGATTAGAAAGGGGAACTCAACAATGAGTAGTACTGAGAAGAGCCTGTTAAAATTTTTATGAAAGTTCCTTTATTTTTCTCCTTTATTTGTGAAAAATAATGTTATTTTATTGTATTGCCTTTTATTAGTGTCTTTATAATTAATATTACTTACCGTATGCATTTGTATAAGATTTATTTGAATTTATAAATACTTTTAAAATAACACGTTTCTTATATTTTACATTAAATGTTTAGCAATTTTTTTACAAGAGAAATAAAATAATATTAAAAACCACAATTTAAATAAATTTTGTATGCATTATTTAAATTATATTACATGAAATTATATTAAAAGCACATTTTGTTAATAACTTAAAAATAATGTTTAGTCATAAAGTTATGTTAAAATAATTTGTATTATTATAATACTAATAATAATAATACTAATAATAATAGTTATTAGTAATCTAGCATATCATCGGCTACAGTTCTTCACTGTCACTTGCTAGTGTGTGGCATTCTTTTTGGCTGGTAGATGTTGAGTTCGCCTTTCTAGTCTCAGTTTTACTACTGTTTTAACATTGTATCACCTAATATACTTTACTCAATGTATTAAATAATGAAGAATAGATTGGGACAGTAACAGATCCATTTTGGTCTAGTTTTCTATTCTCGATTTAAGTGTACAATATTTAAATATATGAGTGGTTATTAATGCAAGTTTTGAAATACATCCATGTTTAATTTTGGTTTTGCTTACTGTAACTAAATTTAATTAAAATGTAAACTACTGTCATTTTCTAAAATTGGACTACAAATTAAGTACCAGTCAATTCGTTTAGCTTGCTATTTCATAATAGAAATATTTCATCACTTAAAACTCTTCAATAAAAGTATTTTATATTTTTGACTGTACAAAGATTTAACAAATAAAAAATAGTTTGTGTTTTATATTATTTGAAATTTATATTATAGTTCTATTTTATTGTTTTATAGTTTTCATTATTATATTGTAAAATTTGTCCTATTACAAACTATAATTTTAATATTAATTTTTTATTTGTTATTCAACAAATAACTCTATGCTGTTAAAAAGAATTCATTAATAAACATTAGGATTAATAAATTATTTAAAAAATGTAGTAATGAATGCAGTTAAATACAATTTTAACAAAAGAGGCTAATTTCAATATTTTTGTTTGGATTTGGTTTTTGTATAGCCTTCAAATAAACTTTATATTTTTTTATATATTTACCTTTATGATCTGTCGTACAATCCTGGTTTATACGACAGATCGTAAAGGTAAATATATATATTTATAAACAATCCAGTATAAGTATACCACAAATAAGTATGGATTATATTTTTGATTAGGTTGAAAACCTAGATGAGTTATTTTTTAAAATTATTGTATTAAAAGTTTTAAATTATGTTAAAATAAAAATTGTATGTTAAATAATTTTGAAGACATACAATTGTCGTCAGATACAAAACTTTAATTTGTATGTTTGAGTATTGATACACTTTTTCCATGAACAATAATAGGCTTATGCATTATGTATTAAATTTAGTTTTTCATAAAATTAAAAAATATTAAGAAATTTTATTTGTTGTTTTGTTTGTTACCACCTTTTCAAATAGCTAAATGGTGTAGTCTTTAAATACATTTTGTTTATAAATATAAAAGTTGTACACTATGAAAACAATTGTGGAACTGGTTTTCATAAATTTGAAAGTGTTTTAATTAATTAATTAATAACTGTTTTGGAATTTTTTTTGTATTTTATTCATTTTTAGAAGGTATACTTCCTTTTTGATGGTTTATTGTAGGCTATGGTTCTATGTAGCTATCTAATAAAATATTTAAAATGTTTATTTATTGTATGTTTTTTTGAATACCGGTAGCTCTTATATTATTATTTTATAAAATGCACTAAATCTAAGTATTCTTACTGCCCAAGTAGTTCAAAATTATTTATTCAATGCCAATTTGTGAAACTATCTGTTTAATTATTTCTTCATCTATGTCTTTTATGTATACCGTTGTTTATTTAAACTAAATTTTTGAAATATGGTTCAGTTAACAAAATGTATTGAACATGTGGACAAAATTTTCTAGTCATTATTCACATTTATTGGGAAATTATATTTAATTTACTAACGGGCCCTTACTAAATGACACTATTCGGTGAGGTCAATGCAAGGTCATATAAATACTGGTAGGTGTGACTAAAAGTGTAGTCAGCCGTAGTTTTGTTTGTGGCAGTGATTGTTATATCTTTACGGAAGGAAATATGAAATAAATATGGTAACATAAGGGAACACAATTAACTTTGCCATATTCCTTATCATGAGAAATAGAGAACTTACCTATCCAAGGAATGCGTTGTTGGGAGTTTTCTTTTAAGTGCCATCAAAATATTTTTTTTGAAGCCTTACACGGTCCTCAAATTCTGTTTGTATTGTACCCAAAACATCAGAAGTTAAAAAGGACTTTATTTAAGAGATGAAAAATGTATTTTTTATAGAAATCTGTGATTTTAGTTTTAAAGATATTCTCGAAAATTTTGCTTAAACCCCATTCCCCACTCCATTTTGGAAAGTATTTTGAAAAATACTAATATTCTGAAAAAAGTAATACGAGGCATACTCTATGGAAAAATTACAGCGAACCCTAACTTTCGTGGAAAATTATGAAAAATGCGTTTTCCATTTGGGTGGTGTAATGTAATAATGTGCTTAGCTTGACTTTGCCAACTTTCACTGGTCCCCGCCAAGTCTTATTGAGTATAATATAGCATATTATGACTTGTTGATGCAAGTCTAGTTTATACTTCTCAGTTTTATTTTATAAGAAGTAACAACTGCGAAATAGTTTCAATAAAAGTAGTGAAGGACATGTTAACTTTTAAAACTCCTGAGAAGATATACGGTTTGTGCATTTTAGCAAAGTGACTGCTAGCAAATCGTGTTCAACGGTCAGAAGGTCTTCCAGTAATACAACATTTAAATCAATAATTTGTCTACTCGCTTCTGATTAGTCTCATATTTAATAATTATTGTCATACTCCATTGTTTTCTTATATGCCTTCGCGTATGTATCTTATTGCCTTCCATTGTTCTCTTATATTGGATAAGTAAATTTGAAAAATATTGTTTGTTTTGATTTCATAGTTAATGTTAAACAACCAATTAGTGTGTACGGGAACATCATGTTTATATAGCCTAGATCTTATAGCTTCAGCTTTTTATAGGCCTACATATTGTATCGGATATATTATAATTTTAATAATTATAATTCGACTGATTGTACAAAATATTAAGACTTTTTTTAATCCTAGAGCTTAACTGCAACCGTTAACCTGCTAGCTCAAACTATTAGGACAGTAAATGGACGTGGAAATCTTTGAATAAATTAGAACTAAAAACGAATATCCGTGCTTTTCATTGGGTTTAAGCCTACTCAATTTGTTTAAAAAACGTACAAAAGATAAATAAAATAAGCTACAACGGATTATTTCACGTATAAAAAGTGGCAGTATATTTATAGAACAACCATGGGCATTACAACAAAAAATATTGAAAAAAATATTTTTTTAATTTGGAAAGTAAAGTGGCCTTGCATCAATTGTAAAGGCGTTGATAACTTTTTTCTGTATATTTATTTGTGTTCTCCTTAATTGCATATGTACGAGACGACAGGAGACTGGTAGCTGAACGTTTGTTGCGAAGGCTCAAGGACTAAAAGTTAAAAACTAATTGGGCTTACTCTATCTAGTAAGGCGTCAAAACATATTACCAAAATGATCGCGATCGGTCTATTAAAAACACGTCGTGTATTCGATATAACATTGGCTTGAATAATTTACATTGGTGCCTGGTGGTAAGAGCAATAACAGGAAGTGGCTGCTCCCAAGGACGCACACCCCCTGAATGGAAAACACCGCAATTTTATTTCAACATTTAGCTGTATTATTTTTATAAATAGAGGAAGAGAAAGGTTTTCGATAGTAAACATATTTTTCATCACTTTATCACAAAAGTTTTTATGAACTATAGAGATGTGTCGATAATGAAATTTGCTGAACCTGTTTATAAGTTAGGTACATTTCGTATTAGGTTTGACTATGGTTTTCTGTCTGGCATTCAATATACTATAATAAATTTTGACTTTAAAAGTATTATAACAACAATTTAGTATATTATTATTCGATTTGATTTAACGTTGACCAGTGGGATTTAATGAATAATAATTTATAATTATGACATATATATATAATAATATGCCCATTGCTATTGTTCTAAGGTATTTTATTCGATATTTCAGTCGATTTAAACAATATTATATATACCTCATTTATCGCGGATGTCTGCTTTTTTCAACCTCGTCCACGAAAATGTTTGCGGCTATAATATGTCCGCGGTTATTTAACAAAATAATCAGCTGTTTATAATTTGCATAAATAAATTAGATTTTATTATTTTCTAGCAGTTTTATTAAACAGAAAAAAAGTTTATAAAAGATGCAGAGTTGGAACGCTATTTAGCTTTATTCTCAATGGGTGTTAGCAGTACTGATTTGTCATGCACAATAGAGTAGCGCAGTTCTTTTGAAAACACAACTTGTTTTTGTAACCTGTTAAGTTTATTGTTTGTATAGTTTTTGTAACCTGTTAAGTTTATTGTTT
>JAGFPH010001044.1:236276-250555 GCA_018207615.1 Philaenus spumarius
TTGCCTTTATATGGCAAAACATGAGCTAAGCTTTAAAATGTCTGGTTGTAACTCTAAGCTTATAAGAAAACTCTTTGAAAGCTAATTTTCATCTGCACGGACGAAGACCTATTATCGTAATATTATTGAGGCTTTCATTATCAAAGTATCCTCAAAGATATTGAGACTGTACATTTTCTGACCCTTCAGCTGCTGACAGTTCTAACAGAAAAGAGACAAAATTGGTGCCTATCGTCGTTAGATATTTTACTAAGAAAGATAGAATTCAAATATCAGTTTGAGTACAATTTTCTTCCAACCCTAGCGAAACCCTTTTATTTGAGTTCGTCGACGCGTTTGAGTAAAAATATACTCAAATAAAAGGATTACGCTAGGATTGGAAGAAAATTGTACTCAAACTGATTATATGGATCCTAGCAGATATGATTTGTATAGTGAATTCAAATATTACTATTTTTACAATTAATAAAAAAAATACTTATTAAGAAGACTTAATAAGGCTAAAAGGGTCCTATTCCATTTTACATTTAAATTAATATGTTTTTTCATGAAATTTTATGTGGACTCATTAAGAAACAACGTTACGTATTTAACCTGATATGTCCTTGGTTTTTTTGATTTGTCCTCCCTTTTTTAAAGAAAAGTAATCAATAACATAGAAAAAATATGGTATGCCTACTTATGTATAAAGTAGTTTATGTCATTCAAATAAACTTTTTTTTTGTACAGCATGGCTCTCTTGCAATGATTTACGTGTAGACAAAATTAATTTCGTCCTATATTAAAACAATATTAAATAAACGAATCGTAGAATTAGGAGATCTAATTCTTTCCCACTTCATTGGAAAGCTCATTTTTTGTGTTAAATATATTTATTGCAATATAATGTTGGAATATTCCATTATTGTTCTAAAAAATTTTGTTCAGAGAACAAGAATTTAAACAAATATTCAAAAGTTTGGCCGATCGATGTAGGGGAAGGTGGGGCAAAGTGGAACGATTTTTTAATTGTTGTAAATGGGTGCTAAACGAACGTCTTTAGAACACTGAAATGTGATTTTTCTCTTTAATTGATGTTTATAAATAATAAAAAGAATTGCATAATTTTGTAAATACGAATATTTTGACTGTCTACTAAAACACTACAAGTTGATTTTTATTCCACTTTGCCCCAATGGTGGGGCATAGTGAAATAAGTCTTGAGGCAAAGTGAAATATGTAAAGGTTTATTTATACTACTTATACAATATTCAGTCTGTGTATTATATTTAAATATATGTATAATACTTACATAATATAAGTATACAATACTTATATAAAATTAATACTATCTAATAACATATCCATGAGAGGATGTAAAAAAACATTTAAAACATATTCTAAATAACTAGCCTATAACGATGCTAAACAGTTGACATAAGTTTACGGTAGACGTCTTCTGACCACTTATGCTGAGAACTTCGACTTACATAGTATCGCACCATTGCACCAATCTGCAAATAAAATTAAAGAATGTAGGCTCATTAATAATCATATTAGCTTATGAAATAGAGACTATAAGTTAGGCCTACGTGAAAATTAGCTAGGCCTAGGGTCTTGTGCTTACGGAGGTAGGTCACTATTTTTGAAAATATTTTATTACAACGTTAAATTTTATTAAATACTTAATTTAAATAGTACAGCGATAAATAATTAACCAATATAATTTATTTTCCCCATTGATATTTCAACGCATCATATCACTAGTTGTGCAATAAAATGTAAGTAAAAAAGAGATTTAGAACAAGTTTAAACCGAAAGTATTACGTGAAATGTCTAAGCCTGCCTAAATAAGCATAGCTAATCATTATTGTTTACCAAATAATGATTAGAGATAAAAAAAGTATAAGAAACATATTTATTACACTGTGGGGCAAAGTGAAATGAGTCATTTCACTTTGCCCTACAACGCCACTTGAAATGACACTTCTAACCACAGGGTGTTTTTTAAACACAATTCCACTCACACACTGTTTAATACATTATATATAGATATTATTTACAGAGAATACAATTCCGCTACTCAAGTAACTATGCCTACATTACAAATAGAGTAACTAGTTCAACTTACCAAGAATTCTCGATCACAAAGCAAAACGATATATCTTCGTCAATCTTCACTGGATAGCATCTAACTAGTTATGCGCTCTAAGCTGATGACAAAGGACAACGTATATTAATTTCCACTAGATTGAGAAGCACTGTACAGTACCAATTTCACTTTCCCCCTCGGTTCACTTTGCCCCACCTTCCCCTACTGTATTTGGAAAAAAAGTAAATATTTTTGGATTTCAAACCTTGGGATTAGAATAATAAATTAAACACTACATTGGATTTGCCGGATTTCGAGGATCTACAGACAATAGATCCAATAGTATCGGGTAATAACAGGCTGTGACCTCTCTTCTTCTTTCTTTCCGGTAGGTATTAGTTAAAGTGTGACACTGAAAGCGCATGCTTTCGATAATCATTTTTAATGAAGTCTTTTTTACAGTCGGTGTTTTGCCCTAAGTTCCGAGACTCATTCACTTCGTAAACTGTCTCAACATCCGGTCTCCCACAAAGTAATTTACACTTTATCTCAGTCTGTTGTAGTGTGAAAATAAGCACAATAATCACTATTCATATTTGGCAGGGAAACTCTTATAATAGTTATAATGCTTCTTTTTTTAAATGCTGACATTGTAATCTTAGATGTTAGTAAGCTAAGCCTATTACCTAAATTTCCAGCTGAATTCAACGTCCGTAAATAAATTAACTAAATATAAATTATACATATTAATTTTATTTTTTACTAACGTTAAACTCTAATTAATTCAATGAAGGAAACTTTCAGATATAAGCTGAGTAATTTTTAAAACAGAATTAATATGGTTTAACTTATTGAGAACAAAATACTCAGATTGAGCAAAAAACCACAGTTTACAAAAAATACATCTCCCAGTGCATTCCTTTACAAAAAATAAATAATTTAAGTGCAGGCTTGTACTGAGTATGTAATAATACATGAATATAAATATCATATAAATCGTAGTTAACGATTGATTATTTGACAAATTGGGAGCTAAGCGAGCACAAAGGTTGTCATGCAGGGTCTAATTTGGTCTATCCTTATAACGAACCTTATAACAAACATCCAAATCTTGACGAAAACCTATCATTATTTTTGAAATCATCATTGAAATATCCTTGAGGTTATTTTTGAACAAATGCATTTCCCACCAAAACTAAAACCAAATAATAAGAATAAATTCTTTTTACTAAGCAGTTTTTCTTAAAACTAGATTAGATTAAACAATGTTAAAACTTTTTAGGATTAATACAGTCATATTAAGGTAAAGGTGGAATACGGTACCATTTTTTAAATTTTATTGTATACTCATAAAAAATAACTTAAGTTCTCTGCTACTCTTGCATAATGTAACGAACTAATCACATCATTTAGCTTTTTAAGTAGCCTATGTATTTATTTACATATTATTGTAGTCTATTTGTATATAGCAAATATTCTGCTATTAAACCTAGCACCAAATAAACACAATTCAAAATCATTGCTTATATGATCAAGCACTGCATGAATAATCAAGCTCAGAAAACTAACCTCAAATTATTAGGATTTATCTTTAAAAAAACCTTTACATTCTCCTCAACTAGACCATATTTAGAAAAATCTTTTTCAGGTAGTTATGTTATCCTTCCAAATGACACACCTGCCAAGAATGGGTTTGTACAACTTAAAAGAAACAGATAGTTTTTCAAATTTAGAGCATAATGTAGCAGAAAACAGAAAACTAGGCCTCAACCAAAATTGAAAATAGTTTAAAAAAACACACATTTTGAGGGGCTCATTTGTGAACTTACTGATAGTAATATAAGTTATAAAATTATAAATAAATGTAAAACTAAAACTATCTAACATCATCAGAGTTTGTAAATTTGATTATTTACTAATTTTATATGAATAAGTTGTAGTACTGCATATTTATTTAATATTAAATGCCTGATTGCTCATTCGCCATTAATTCATTAAAAAAATTACATCGATGTTTTTAAATATTTACAAAGTTTTTTCGTGCATTTATTTTGATAAATTAATCATGAATTGACATACCGAGTTCGACATTAATTAAGAACAGAACCTTGTTTTCAATAAGAAATCAACATCATATATAAATGCAATATTTACATTTTGTATCAATTAGTTAACACTTTCACTGCTAAGGACGCACATGTGAGCTTGACACTGAACACTATGAGAAGCGGCCGACACAGAGTGAATTTCGTGCTTCGCACGCCAACCTCCGTATTGGGAGAAATTTCAATACACAATGCATTGGGGGCTTCGCCCGCCCACGCCAAAACCCGTATTGGGAGTATTTTCAATACACATTGCATTGCGTGTTCCGCAATTTTAAGCCTATGTGCTATGGATGCACGTGTGCGTCCGCTTTAAAATATTAGTGATTATTACGTTGAAAGGTTTAGAAATAAAGTAATTTCTACTTATTTAGGCTATAAATATAAAAAAACTAGCTGGCCCGATCCGGCCTTGCACGGATAGACAAATCAAAGTTAAATGTATATTAACAAAAAATAAATTATATCAATAAATATAAATTACACTATGTATTTCTTATGGGGATTTTTAGTAACATAGATTTTTTTAAACACTTTCTTAGCAAGCACCTAGGGCCCTAGAGGAAGCTACATAGCCTACCAAATTTCATTCCAATCCGTTCAGTGGTTTTGGAGAAATCGTAATTTAGTAACTTTGACCCCCCCAAATCCCTCCTAAGATTAAGCATTGAAACCCTTTCTTATCAACACCTACGGCCCTAGAGGAAGCTACATACCAAATTTCATTCCAATTCGTTCAGTAGTTTTAGAGAAATCGTGATTTAGTAACTTTAACCCCCCCCCCCCATAAGTTTTCAAATTTGTTGAAACACTTTCTTAGGGAGCACCTACGGCCCTAGAGGAAGCTACATACCATATTTCATTCCAATTCGTCCAGTAGTTTTATAGAAATCGTGATTTAGTAACTTTGACCCCCAAACAACCCACCCCTAAAATTTCGAATTTTTTTAAAACTTTTCTTAGTCAGCACCTATTGCCCTAGAGAAGGCTACATACCAAATTTCGTTCCAATCCGTTCATTACTTTTTGAGAAATCGTGGTGGTGGTTGGTATTTTCAGTCTTTTTAACGTAATTGTATTCTTTTTAAGTGTTCAGTCATTGAGTGGTATTTGGCTTTTATATATATAGATCTTAAATAATAAACGCACTATTGTCATAATGATAAAATATCTGAAATTATGATTTTAGTTACTTAACCCAACAAACCACTCCTAAAATTTTAAATTTTTTCATACAATTTCTTAGCGAGCGCCTATGGCCCTAGATGAAGCTACATACCAAATTTCAATCCAATCTGTTCGGTAATTTTGGAGAAATAGTGATTTAGTAATTTTTACCCCCCAAACCCCCTAAAATTTCCAATTTTTTAAAATCCATTTTTAGTGAACACTTATGGCCCTAGAGGAAGCTACATACCAAATATCATTCCAATCCGTTATGTAGTTTTGAAGAAATCGTGATTTAATCACTCTGATTCCCCCAAACCCCAACTAAAATTTCGAATTTTTTCAAACCCTTTCTTATTAGGCACCTATGGCCCTAGAGGAAGCTACATACCAAATTTCATTCGAATCTGTTCGGTAATTTTGGAGAAATCGTGATTTAGTAATTTTTACCCCCCAAACCCCCCTAAATTTCCATTTTTTTAAAACCATTTTTTAGTAAACACTTATGGCCCTATAGGAAGCTACATACCAAATGTCATTCCAATCCGTTAGGTAGTTTTGAAGAAATCGTCATTTAATCACTCTAATCCCCCCAAACCCCCCTAAAATTTCGAATTTTTTCAAGCCCTTTCTTAGTAAGCACCTATGGCCCTAGAGGAAGCTACATACCAAATTTCATTCCAATCCCTTTGGTAGTTTTGAAGAAATCGTTTTTTAATAACTTTGATCCCCACCCCCCCCCCCCTTAAATTTCGAATTTTCTCAAACCCTTTTTTAGTGAGCACCTATGGCCCTATAGGAAGCTACATACCAAATTTCATTTCGATCCGTTCGGTAGTTTTTGAGAAATCGTGATGAGTGAGTCAGTGAGTGAGTGGTATTTCGCTTATATATATTGCAACGGATGGGCCTTATGCAATGTGTGAAAAATTGAGTTTTGCAATAAAATGCAAAAATCAAGATTTCATCGCAGAAGTTGAGGTGCACCCTATACTTAAATAGATTAAAATAAGACAAGTCCCGGCCAAATGTACTGAGTCAATAGATATGGACTTTTGTCCTGGAGCTTGTTTCAAGTTGTTTAAAAGACTTAGAAAAATTAGTTATTTTATACAGGAATAAGGTGTTAAATAAAATTATAAAATTGATGAAATTTATGGGTAAATGTGAAACACGGGAGGTGTAGACATTGGTCATGGAAATCACAATTTTGTATATTGAAAAATGGTAAAGTTAGAAAGGGTTAAAGTTATAGAAAATCCTCAATTTTGACCAAAAGTAAATGAAAAAGATATTTTTGAAAAGAGTAAGAGAAGTTGTATAAAAAAGGTTAAATAACAAATTAAGAAAGTTTTGGTATTTTAGAAGTTAGAGATAATTGTTAAAGTTTGAAGGTGAAAAAGCACCTGAAAAAATGAAAAAGTAAAAATGAAAAAGTAAACAAGTAATAAAAGAGTAAAAGTTTTATAAGATAAAATTTTGGTAAATTGTTAATTAATTAAAATAATAGGTGAAAAGGTTCACACCTATATTTTGCTAAAAATAAAAGGAAAAAGGTGGTAAAATAAATGACCTAGTATTAAGAAAGTAATAATGAAATAAAATTGTAAATCTCAATCTAAAGTATCAATTTTTCAAGTGAAATTTCAAATCCAAAAATAAATGTTAAAATAGGCAAATTTACAAGTCCCAAAAGCAGAAGAAAAATCATCGGACAGAATTGAAATTTTGGCTAGTAAACTATAAAACTATAACCAAAAGATAAGAAAAAAGAAAAAAGATTTTCCCTTAAAACCAGAAGAGTTTCCGCGAGGAAAAACCGCGGAAAACGCGATGTAGCGCCGTAAGCAAACTAAACGTCGTACGACCATCACTCAAGTTTGAGAAGAAAGAAAAATGTGCCAGGAATAAGATTACGAAAACCGCAATTCTATAAAACAAGTTCCAGAGAAATTACAGGGAATATAAGTAAAACAATGGGACAATAGGCCAGTAGAGGGAGTAGCTGATAGCGAGATGAGATGTCAAACTAGGAAGTTAGTGGGTGTAGTACCAACCCAAGAACTTTAGAAAAAAAATACAAGTCGCATGGCGAGATGGCGAATAAGGTATAGAAAAGCAGGGAAATAGTTGGTACCCCGGAGGCGGCAAATCAGTCGATAAAAGGAGCGTACAGCGTCAGAGACGGGATACTTTTCATATATAATTTTGCGGAGAGACTTTGTTCATAGACTTTTTTCGGAGAGACGTCTCGAGAGTACTTCACAGTAGAATTTTTCTCTGAGTAGAGATGTGTGCTGGACTAGTGTATAATTTTCTCTTGGAATAGATATGTGTTAGAAAATATCTGCGATACTAAAGTAAAGTATTTTTCAAGTAGAAGCAGTGTTTTATGAAGTCAGCAGTACGAAATGTGTTAATCGAGCAGTGAACATTTTAATTAATAATAATATTATGAAATATAATATTTCAACGAACAGTTTCTATAAAAATCCATCGAACTTATATACAATTTAAATAAATGAACGGAGATTGTGTTATATCGGTTATCATTACAGACAGTGAAAAAAACAGTCGAACCATTTTAAGTGAATTAGGCTATAATTGGTTAATATAAGTCAATTAATTGGTAATTGGTGCGTCTAAACCATTATAAATGACGTAGTCTACGACAATCACAGGACGGATGTAATGGCGATAACTGGAACACCGAATGGACTTTGAGGAATTACTGGAATAAAAAAGCGAAAACCAAACCAGGGAAAGCGCTAGAAGACTTCAGGGAAATTCAAACTAGGAGAAATTCAACCAGGCAGAATCGGAAACCACGGGAGACGTTCAACTACACCAACGATAACCGGACTTCAGGGAGGCTGTATTTCCATCAACATTCCTGGGAAAGCAGTTCAGAGTCAAGGGTCGCAGTAATAAAAGGTCTGTCAAAAAAGTTACGATGTCCCCTATTAAATTATTGCCTGAGTTAAATTTAAATAATTATTGATACTGGGTTGAGATAGTTAAATTAAGTTTTTCAAAATAGAAAATTATCAATCTTGTAAATTAAATATTTAAAATCATTTTCATAATTAAATAATAAATATTAACAGAAGGAATAATTAAGTATGAATAAATAATAAATGGTTCTACCTAAAGAAGGTAATAAATTGATGTAAATAGTAAATTTAGTTTAAAAAATTTTATTTTTGTAGTGTAAAGAACCACAAAGAATTTTGAGTTTTTTTGTTGAATAAATTCTCTTTTGATTTAAAATAATATAAATAATTTACCTTGTTCAAGAAATTCCTATTATCTAAGTATCCTATATGATAAGTTGTTTTCAGTGTATGATCAATATCGAAGGTTCACATAGCACAAATAATTTAATTATTCTAAGGTCAGTTTCACTGTTCTCACTCCTCAGAGATCGTCTTATAAAATTAAAATTAATTACTGAGCTAAGCATATTTAAAGTTAATAGTAACTTCAATAACTGGAAGAAATTTAATAAAATATTTTTCATTAAGGTGACTATAGGCATAGTTATCCTAACCAGAGTTATATCACCTAGGCTATCAAAATTAATTTGCCTTATACTTCCAGTAGGTGGTATAATCTCTTTATTTTGTGACAAAGTAGGGAAATCCTACAGACAGACAAATTGTGCAAAGTTTGCGCGCTCTATCGTCGCAACGTTAGAAAACGTCTGTCGTCGCAATATATATAGATTATCCAGTAACTAACTCTCTTTTTCAGAAATTTACAAAGTAAAGGCTATAGGTAATGTTATTCGGTAAGGCGTTTGTCTTATAACTCAAAACTAAGAAGCAATGGAAATCGACCTTCTTGTAACTAAAAAAAAGGTTAATAGGTTTTCTGAAGCTATTACTTTTTTAAATATACAAATACATTGATGTTTTCAGGTCGATATAATTGTTACATCGATGTTTTAACTATCGATGCTCATCCCTCATTCCAAGCTTTTAATATTCTCTAGTATTATAAATCAATAAGTCTTGTTTGTTAGGTTCAGCTCGGACAGAGCCAAACCTTTTCAAAATTTAATAATTTATTATATTTGATTTGATAATAAAGCACACAGCAAGAAATATCTGCAGGTAATATATATACAGATTCGTATAGAATGCATCAGTGAGAGGTTCTTGCTGTCACGACTGACTACGTCACATGTCAAACCACGGGACAAATGTTTAGCTAATATTACTTGGGCTAAACTTTTTAACCTCGAATATAGCGAAATACGTTAACTTTACACAAAATTCACAGAAGGCAAATAAAGTTGACATTTTTAATGATACATTTTGAAGGATATAAACATAACAGAGTTTTGGAAAAAACTGAAGTATTTTTTGATTCCAGGCTAATCTCGTGTTTTATACTTTTGTAAAGGAGAACATGTTTTTTGTCCGACATAAACTCCATATCATTTACGATTTACCGTTAAAAAAGGTATGATGTGTTTTTTCAAACACAAGATGGTGGGATTTGAATGTTAAAATAAAAAAAGAAAGTTTATAATTTAAAAAAGTAGCTTGCACTGAATAAACTATAATTTTATACTATTCAATTTTAGTTTAAAACAAGTACTAACAACGTTATATGTTACTAGTAAGCTCCCGTAAACAATCTCAGGCAGATTAATTAGATACACATTAGAAATACATAAACAAATACTATTTAAAAACAACAGACTTTATCTAGGCCTACCTAATTATGCTGACGGGGATTTTTAACTCGGTAAATGTGTACAATTATAAGGATTACTAGCTGCCCGATCCGGCTTTGCACGGGTAGACAAATCAAAGTTAAATGTATATTAACAAGAACAAAAAATATATCAATAAATATATTACACTATGTACTTCTTATGTTTATTTATTTTATATTTATTGCATTATTGTTCGAAAAAAATTTTGTTCGTAGTACAAGAATTTAGACAAATTTTTTAATAGTTTGGCCGATCATGGTACAAAAGTAAATATTTGTTGATTTTAAACTTTGGGATTAGAATAATAAATTTAAATACTACTTTGGTTTTGCAGGAATTCAAGGATCTGCGGACAATAGATCTAATAGCATCGGGTAATAACAGACTGCGACCTCTCTCCTTCTTTATTTCCATTAGGTATTAGACAAAGTGTGACACTGAAAGCGCATGCTATCAATAATCATTTTTAATAGATAATGAAGTAAATTTTGGTGGGTTTCTTTTTTACGTTCGGTGTTTGGCCCGGAGTTCCGAGACTCATTCACTACGTAAACAGTCCCAACATCCGGTCTCCCACAAAGTAATTTCCACTTTATCTCAGTCTGTCCTTGTGTTGTAGTTTGAAAATAAGCACAATAATTACTATTCAAATTCGGCAGGGAAACTCTTATAATGCTTCTTTTTGTAAATGCTGATATTGTAATCTTGGCTGTTAGTTTTAAGCTAAGCCTATTACCTAAAGTTACAGCTGAATTCAACTTTCGTAAATAAATAATCAACTGAATATATTATACAGATTAATTTAATTTTTTACTAAAGTTAAACTCTAATTAATTCAAAGAAGGAAGCTTTCAGATGTAAGCTGAGTATATTTTTAAAACAGAATTAAGATGGTTTAACTTTTTGGGAACAAAATACTCAGATTGAGCACAAAAAAAAACAAACAGTTTACAAAAAATACTTCTCCCGGTGCATTCCTTTACAAACGATAAATAAATTAAGTGCAGGTTTTTACTGTATAGGCCCTATGTAATAATAAATAGATAATATTAATTTTATGATATAAATATTATAAAAATCGTAGTTAACGATTAATTATTTGACAAATTGTGAGCTAAGCGAGCACAAAAGTTGTCATGCAGGGTCTAGTTTGGCCTGTGCATATAACGAATCCCATTGTAAACATCAAAATCTTGACGAAAACCTAACATTATTTTTGAAATCACCATTGAAATATCCTCGAGGCTAAACATTAGGACTAGCCTATGTCTAGATTATTTTTGAAGAAATTTAAGCATTTTCAACCAAAAACAAAATAATTATAAATAACAAGAAAATCCTTTTACAAAGTAGCTTTTCTTAAAACTAGATTAGATTAAACATTCTTAAAACATTTTAGGATTAATACATATTAAAGGAAAGATGGAATACCCTTTTTATTAATTGCATACTCATAAAAAATAACCTAAGTTCTCTACTACTTTTGCCTAATGTAACGAACTGTACTCTATAATCACATCCTTTATTTTTTTAAGTAGCCTATGTATTTATTTATATATTATTGTAGTCTATTTGTATGTAGAAAATATTCTACTAGTAAACCTACCACCAAATAAGCATAATTCAAATTCAAACTCATGATCAAGAACTGTATGCATAATCAAGTTTAGAAAACTAACCTCAAGTTATTAGAATTTATCTTAAAAAAAAAACATTATATTCTCCTCAGCCAGACCATATTTAGAAAAATCTTTTGCAGGTAGTTATGTTATCCTTCTATGACACATCTACCAAAAATGGGTATGAAAAACTTAAAAGAAATAGATAGTTTTCAAATTTAGAGCATAATATAGTAGAAAACTATCCAAAATCATCCAAAATTAAAGGTCATTAAAAAATCAAAAAATTTTTGAATGGCTCAGAGTGTTTTGTGAATTTTGTGATAGTTAAATCTATACATAATTAATTTGCTAGGGGTTATTTTGTGAGTAGAACTCCTAATAGAGTTTTTAACCGATTTTGATGTTTTTGGTGTCATTTTACAGAGCTCACTCTGAAGTTGTGCTTCCCTTAAAATGAGCTCAATGTATGTTAAAGGCTTCGCCCCAGTGGCCCTCAAAGTTGCCATGTTAATCTTATGGAAGGTAAATCTTAAGGAAGAAGAAGAAAGATTTCTTTTGATTTTATCAGGGTCACAAAAAACAGCTGTTCGTATGAAAAGCTAAAAACAGCTGGTTTTGATCAACAGCTGATTTTGATCAACAACTGATTTGGATCAAAAACTGAATATAATTTTAGGTTAGGTAAATCAAGCAATAGCGAAGCATTGCCCGGTCCACTAGTAAAATTATAAATAAATGTAAAACTAAAACTATCTAACATCATCATAGTTTGTAAATTTGATTATTTACTAATTTTATATGAATAAATTGTAATATTGCATATTTATTTAATGTTTATGTAGACATGTATTTTGATTGCCTATTAATTATAAACTCAACACATATTATTTGGATATTATAATAATATACAGTACTTAGTAAATAATTGTCCCTTTTAATATAAACTCTTTGACATTTTACTCATTCGAAAAAGAAGGTTTTGGTATAAAAAATGTATCAATGTGATAATTTATTAATGTTATGTAGGGATCCTAAGCAAGATTAGCACAATATCATGTCCCTGTCCACATAAATCATTAAACAACTAAAAATACTCATTTGTTTACTAGAAGTTAGTTGATTTTTAAAATATTTGATTTACAAGTAGGCCTATAGTTTACAAGGCAGCCACAAACAGTTAAAAGTTATGTAGGAATAGACACGACTTTAAACCTATTAAAACAGATTTCAGGACTTTTATATGTTATATATAGTTCAAACTGAGTTCCATTAACAAGTGAACATTCTGATGAAGCTATACATTAATGTAAAACTATCTCAATTCGTATTATAAAATTTCGCTACATTGACTAGAAGTGAGTAAGATTAGGCTCAATCTTAAAATGAATTATGATTACGACATAATATCGTAAAATGCGGGATAAAAGTTGTATAGAATCTATAAAAGGTAAAAAGGTGAATATTGATGATATTTTGTGCATTTCTGATAAGAGAAAGTGGTGTAATATCCAAAAACCAGAATGCAAATTACTGGACTTTAAAACGGGTGAATAGTCTATGACACAACAAAGGAAATATTTATCAATATGCAACTTTAAAACAAAAATCTTTTGGGAAAAGCAAAGATCTTTATATAAATGGTATAATATGTAAAATAACGCATATAGAGACTATCGTTTTAGAAAAATGTTAAGATATTTAGTTAAAAATAGATTAATTTAAATAAATCTAAAAACTCCATAGCGTCGAATAGGTAGCGCTGCTTCTTAGTGAAGAAAATGGAAAACACTTCGACTCTCTTTTAATTCAATGATCAAGGCTGCATTAAGAATTTCCAAACAGTTTTATCTTGCATTCACTAAGGAGGACATAATAATTAACGAAACAAAAAGTGATTCCTTAGTATTCCAGGCCGTTCTTTAGCTTGGTGTTATTAAAGTACGATTAATTCTGTCTGCATGGACATCAGTAAAAAACTGTTCAGAAATTAATAGTTAAATTAATTTCCATGCATGCTTTGCTTACTTTTGTCTGTGTTGGGGAGGTCCTAAATAAAATCCTACATTTATGAATAAAATTTAACACTTATGAAATCACGTTATACAGTATTGTATATTAGATCAATACACGCATTTTAATAGATTTTTACTTTTATTAATTAACAAAAAAATGTCAAATTGAAAAAAATATTTTTCGTTTTACAATTTTGAGATAGTCCTAAATGAACAGGGGAGTTTTTATCCTAAAAGGAATAGGGAATGAATTTGTTAAATCCCTTCAAAAGAATGTTCTAAGTAGCACAAAACATATAAGTAATACTGCATATTTATTTAATATTAGAAGATTATGTAGTGTAGTGATAGTGTCTCTAATAATTCAAACACGGTAATCTATACTAATATTATAAAGAGGTAAAGTTTGTTTGTATGTAGGGGGTAATCTGTGGAACTACTGAACCGATTAAAAAAATAGTTTTAATAATAAAAAGCTACACTGTCCCTGAGTAACATTGGCTATAATTCATTTTGATTTAAGGGTTAAAACAACCCCTAAAACAATAAATATTAATTGTTATACTTTCTTTAAAG
>JAGFPH010001044.1:250565-264772 GCA_018207615.1 Philaenus spumarius
ATTTGCATTTTGTCACGTGCTGCTAAGGGGTGAAAATGTAATAACAAACCCTAAAACAATAAAAATTAATTGTTATATTTTTTTTAAAGTTAGTGATCTGAAAATTTTTACATTTATTTCTTACAACATACATAAAAAAAGTATGCGACATTTTGTCGCGTGCTGCTAAAGGGTGAAAATGTAGTAAAAATTTAGATTGTTATAATTCCTTAAAGCTAGAGAATAAACCCTTAATAAATTAAGGAAATTTAAAATAAGAAACCACTATGTTACATCCTAATTAAAATAAATAAGACATATTAGAATTTAATAGTAGGGCCTATTTATATAAAATAACCTGTTTGCATTTGCTTTGACGCGAGTCACTGCGGGGGTTGACGGGCGAAACGAGCAGTCCTCTATTATACTATATTTTTCCAACATAACCAGCAATAGATAATTATATTCTTGCTCAATATTCCTAATTTTGTAAACCAATAAGGGGGAGGGGCGGGGAGGTAGCCTGTAGGATATAGGTATCTAATTTTATAGACTAATATACAAATTATTTGATAAACAAAATCGTAAAAAAACTAATTTTGTTTAAAATAATATGACTTTAGTTTGTATACCAATATACGTAAAGTGAACAACCTGTTTAAACATCTCCGTAGAGAAAAAGCTCAGTTACATTTTGTTCTTATTTATGTATCAACAAGTTATTTATGTATATGCTATTATTGTTTTCATTTCTGGCATTTTATATTTTTTTCATAATTTATATGTATAATTTCAGTAAGAGAGATTTGTTCAAAAAAGTAAGTAGGCCTACTGTATATGTTAAATGGATGAATGGGGGGGGGGGGGGGAATGACTATGCCCAAAAAAAAACAATTCATATTCTCTCTTTTATAAGACTGTATACACAAAAATAAGCAATTCATTAAATTATTTGTGATACTTCATTTAAGCAAGCCTATTTTAGTTTTAATTGAAATAAAGTACCTAATTAAATATAAGATTATTTATTTGTGTAAATGAAACTAGAAAAATTACTAATAAAATGTTAATAGTGTTTGTAGTTTTTAAATCCCTTTTCTGGCAGGTGGACGTTAGAATGAACCCCTAAAAAACTTTATGTATCTTTATATGAAGGTATATCCTAAATGTTACATATTTAATCTTTAAGTGTTTATTCTAGGATTATATTCAACTACAAAGTCTGTATTTGTTATGTTCTATCAAATATAATGTTTAAGAAACCATCACTTTGATAATGGACGTAGTAAATCATCGGCGATAGTGTTATTTTAGTTTTGGGTGACAGTTCATAATAAATTTTTCTTCCAAGATCCAAGCCTATCCAAAGGCAGAGCTAAGTGCAACTGTTAGGAAGGAAGGGACGTCGGAACTCCAACCCCCACCTTTTTAGAAGAATCTTGACATTTTGTAGTGTGTGTTTCAAATTAAACTCTGATACAACTAAACTATTAAATACAATTTTTAAAGCGGTAATATTGCGAAAATATCTTTCCAACCTAGAAATGAAACCCAAGACTATCTTTTTGCTCGTAATTTACAACATGAAAATTCACAGATAAACTTGTGTCATAATAACTCTTATAATAAGATCCTGAATGTATTAACCCTGTTCAATAATTTTAATTTATTATGACATTTTAAATGAATAGTCTTAATTATCTGTAATACGACATGATTTTAAATGAGTTAATATTAATTTCAAGTTTATTTTGTGCATACAAAATTAAATAAATAAGTGTATAAATTTGTCTGCAAAATTTGACAATCACAACTAGTTTTAATATTTCAAACAAATTTCAAATCGTCAAATCCCTTTAAATTGGGGTTTAATATGTATTTTCACTTTTAAATACGTTTTAAAACCATGTTTTTAATCTTAAAAAAAACTATATTTAAACTGTTTCATTACTTATTAGTATTTACTAATATGGTGACCAACTTAAAAATGTATTACGGTTCTTTAATAGAAAGGGTTTTATCTTCTTCATACCATTCTAAGACTTTTTAAATCTTGTTTATCTTTTTTATAAAACCACTGGTATTTCAGTTGCAGGCGCTTAAAGAAAAGAAAATTTTATGTTTGGTGCATTTGCAAGTTAAATCACTAACAAAGGCACATTAAAAAAAACAACCTTATATTTAAGGAAAGTGATTTAAAAACTGCAACTTGAATAAATACACCTTAGATGATTTAATTATACTCGCAAGCCAAGGGTTCCACCAGTTGTGCCAAAAATATATCATGTCTTGATTGTCTAATAACCTCTGTAAGTTCATAAAATTTCAATCGTCACTATAAAGTAGTTACTGCGTTTCTACGTTTGTTTTGCTTAAATATTGGAGTTGTTGTGACGGGTGTTGATTGAAGCAAGTCACCGAGTCGCCATCTTATCTAAACCTCAAAAGTTATCCGTGGCGTGACAAGACATGATCCTTCATTCCCATTTACAGCGCGTACAAGTTTTCTGTACCTTGTGCGCCTAAACAATTTTACACTTAAAAAATTTTTAAGTTATGTTACATAAAATCCATTTTAAAAGCTCACAGAGGCTTCTAAGAGGTTTTAAGGCTTAATTATGGTAAATTTAAATGAAATATTATCAATACACAATTGTACAACTCAAACTTGTATTAGTATTCAAGTTTTTGAAGAAATATGAAAATTTTAACATTTTACATTTGGACCATATAGTGTAAAGTGTGTATAGGGAAAAGTAGAAGAACTATAAAAAGAAATAAATATACGAAACTTCTGCTTTAAAAAAAGTATAGCAAGCAATATTTATTGTTTTACTACAATTCCAGACTTAAGCTGAACGAGACAAAACTCGAACTAGGCTATGTTTATATGCATCTTGTAAGGAACCTTAAAGGCTAAATACTTTAAAATCCTATCTGCATCTCTAGCGTCAATAAGCAATATGTATACCGAATTTCACGTTCCTATTCAATTAATATTTATAGTGTTTGGGGTTGTTACTACATTTTCACCCCTTAGCAGAACGTGACAAAATATAAAACTGGTTTATTTTTTATATGTATCTTGTAAGAAATAAATTTACAAAATTTCAGCTCATTAGCTTTAAGGAAAGTATAACAAACAATATTGATGGTTCTAGGGGTTGTTTCAACCCTTAAAGGCCAACTATTTTTTAATCTTTTCTTAGTGCACCTCTAGCGACTATGAGCAATATGTGTACCAAATTTCACTTACCTAGGTGGTATGGTTCTTGAGATACTGTGATCAGTGTTTCACTAAATTAGAACAACTAACACAAAGTCTCACAGACATAGACGTACAGTATACTGTTAAAGACGCTAATACAATGGCAAAAGGTTATCCCAAAAGGATATCATCAATTCTGGCTTCAAAAGACATACCTGTTACTTATCTCGTACTATGGAATATCGCGAGAAAATTACTTCGGCTCGCATTAAAATGCCAAAGTATTGAAATCTTGCGAAAATTCTAAAAAAACTACCCCCACTTTTTAATGACTTTACTCGACGTTTTCAACTTCGACTCGCATTAAAATGCCGAAGTATTGAAATATTGGGAAAATTCTAAAACGTTTACACCCACTTTTATTTTTATTACGTTTCTCGATGTTTTCGATTTCGGCTTGCGTTAAAATGCTGAAGTTTCAATAGCTTTTGCAAAAAAAAAACAAATATAGGAATAAGCGAGTCCAGACTTAAGGGTGTATGGATTCCAAAAAGCTAAGTGCTGCAAAACAGTCCCAAGGATCGCATTAAGAACATAAAGTTTTCAAATTCCTACCTCCATTTTCATTCGCAGTAAACCTAAACAAACTTTTGAATTGTTCGTAATTTAAACAAATACAATGTAAAAATACTTGTGTTAACGTATATTATCCTCATTTAAATGTGTACTCATTTTTCAAGTAGATAAAAAGTAAAGTCTAAATTATATTTTGCATTATTACTTCGGCTCGCATTGAAATGCCGAAGTATTGAAATCTTGCGAAAATTCTAAATAGTTTACCCCCACTTTTAAGACTTTTCTCGGTGTTTTTGACTTCGGCTCGCATTGAAATGCCGAAGTATTGAAATCTTGCGGAAATTCTAAAAATTATGCCCCCACTTTGTATGACTTTTCATGTCGTTTTTGAGGTCTCCGAACACGATAAGCTATACAAAATTTTGTGTCCGTGTGTCTGTAACGCGTGTCCGTCTTTGGACAAGATATATGCACTCACAGACGTCGTAGAAGTGGTGCCAAAATCTCCGTAGTTTTATTGCGGAGAGTTGAAAAGCTTTTGAGCTTTCTAGCGTGACAAAAACGTATTTGAGTATTTAAAAAAAATACGAGCCGAAGTCTCGAAAAAGTGTTCCACCTTTTCTTCTTGTTTTTAATTGCTTTTCCATCCTCATTATCTAGTAAAAGGGGTTTCAGCACGGTAGCCAATCTCCTAACTCATAAAAAAATAAACATAGACTACTGGACATCATTAACCGAGGAGATGATTTATTATTAAAGCTTCAAGTTCATCCCTCGCACTAAAATTATTTATTTTTGTTTAGCCATTTTATGTGACAGATTACAAATTTTAATTTTGTTCGTTTAAATTTGAATTTAATCAATCAATTTATAAAACTTAACATGTGTTTTTTTTTTTTATTTTCACGCTACACTTCACTACAGTTAAAAATTTAAATCTTTTAAAGTGAGTAGCACTATACCAGCTGACAAAAACATATTTGAACTTGATGAATTTGCAAAAAATCTATATTAGGTAAGCAGGGGTCTACCCCAAACAGAAAAATATGGCAAGGGGTCTACGAAACAAACGCGTTCGGGGACCACAGCTCTAGACCATCAGGAAGTTAGTTTAAAATGGAGTAGGCCTACAAAATGTGTACCCCCAAAGTGTGTTAATGAAAACGTTGTAAAATCGATCCGGTCTGAAGGTATTAAATATTTAGGTCTTATTGTTGGTGAAAACTTACTGCGAAAAAGCCATTATTGAGAGTCTAAGGAGGTATCTTAAGGGGTGGCTCTCTGTCCGCCATATTGAATCTGATTCCCGTAAAAGCGATGCTACAGAATAAGTCTTTTTTCCCGTTAATTCTTGGAATAAGTTTAAAAAATTGGTTTCATTTTTAAGTACTGTCATATGCTGTCATATGTTCATTGCTGTAAACATTTAAAAAAAACTGTTTTATTGTTTTCATAAACGTATGATATAAATAGTAAACTTTATTAATTTTTTACTCAGTTGTAAAGAGAGATATTGCAAATAACCTTAGCAATCAACACCCACAATCTATTTTACTTTAAGAACAAAAATACAGCTTTCGTTTCTTGACAAAAATAACACGAAAATATGCTTAAAAGTGAAGGTATGTTTAGGTTATTTAACATTGAAGTTGGTACCCAACTACGCCGTTTTGAATTTAGGGAGCCGAGCCTTAAACTTATTTGTCCTGGTGCTTGTCAAGATAATTATATATTACGCTTTTGTTCCTTCAAAATCAAAATATGGAATTAGTTGTTGGAGTAGTACAGTACTTATAGATCACATTTAAACGTTATTAGTCTATCAAGGCGCAAAAATCAAGGTTGTCAAAGTCAAGTTCTTAACCGCTTTTTGTAACCTTAGGAATTCTTCCCTTAAGGGTTTGCTCCATTAAACGGGAAAGCAACCGGCTACGCCAGCCGGCTTCATTCTATAGCCATATCTAAACGGTGCAATTTCTTGCAGCTGAGCGCTTTGACACTGCCTCATTTCAAACTATTTTAAAAATCCATCTTTTGTAATTGAGTGCTGAAAAAAAACCTTAATATTCTTTATAAAATTGCGGATCCGGCTTGCGATTCACTTTTAATTACTGTAGGACGCCGGGTTGAACAAACCAATTATTACACATAACTTAACTATTCTACAAACTTTTTAAAAAGAGTTCACTAACACCCTGCATTAAAATCAATTGTAATTTGAGTACTTACAGGATGTCGCAGAGTGTCCGATTTCAAACTGAAAATGTTGCGTCGAAGACTGCCTGACGACAAAGAATGGGTTATATTGCGGAAAACAGAAGACGTTTGTGTTATAGTAGCCTACGTTACCAACAATTCCAGATACTTCGTCCGTCCGCCACCTCGATTGACTGCGTACTAAATACTGGGATCATGAATACTGTTTATTATATGCTGTCGTCATTGTGCTAACTCTCATATTTGACACTAGACAGAGTTATATGTATGATAACTGTCGCGGTTGTTGAATATTTCTACTGAGAATAGCCTAGCTGAAGTTAAAAGAAAGAACTAACATTTTTTCTTTCTTTGCTTTTTTTTTGCTGAAATGGAACAAACATTAAAGAAAACGTACTCTTAGTACTCTAAAAAAAAATTCAACTAAAAATAAAAAATAATCTATTAAACAAAAATGTAAATGTGCGTTTGTTCAAAATAGATAATCTCCGAAAGTTCTTCACCGATTGCTTTGAAATTTTAACACAAACTTTCATTTTAATACAAGCGTATTTTTATATACTTTTTTGAAAAACTGCAGCATCTATTGAACATAAAAACAACTAAACACATACTCAATATTTAACAAAAATGTAAGCGCCATTACATATGTTTATTGACTATAATAATAACAGTAGTCAGATGTTTCCTGTAATATTTCCACTATCAGCTGATTAGAAACTTGAAACAATTATTTGTATATCTAACTTTTAATATAGGTTTTTGTGAACAAAGCTATCTGATGAAGTAAAAACAACGCACACCATCTATACTAAAATTATAAAGAGGTAAAATGTGTTTGTATGTAAGGGAGTAATCTATGGAATTACTGAGCCGATTGAAATGTGTTTAAATAAAAAGCCACACTATCCCTGAGAAACATAGGCTAGAATTTTCATATCGACAAAAACATTTTTTATTTCAACATTTGTAAATTTAGTCGGAACAAATTCACAGGATCAAGTTGGGCGTTAAACCCACAGCGTCTAACAACTGTAATACAAATAAGTAGGCGACATTGAGAAAAATAAAAAACGACAGTTGAAAAATGAAACTTATATCATTCTAAACGTACTGTGCAAAGATGTGCACAAACACATCAATTATGTGTGTATGTTGCCGTTAAGGCAGGTAAAATAAATTAAACATAATTTTAGGTTAGGCCTAGACGGATGATGAACCAACACATAACTTGAATGTATTTACATTCATTACCAGAGCAAACAATTGAATAAAATAACAGATAAAACAGTTGATTCCGATGTCCAGCTTAGTACAAAATAATATTTTAAGTTAGGCCCAGACTGAACCAACACAGGTTTCAACACACACAAACCAATAAAAACTTGCGTTATGGAATTTAAAAAACTGACCAGTAAATATTTAAAAAACAAGATTAAAAGTTTTCTTATGGCAATTTAACATGGGCAAAATTTCAACTTTGCACTTCTTTGAAGAGTTCACTTGAGGTTTCCACTGAACCGTTTAACACGCGGTTTGTTTTAAATGAAAGATCAAACACTCTATATTTGCACAATTTACTTAAATTTTTTTAATACTTTCATTTAGAATGTAATAAAAGAACTTTTTAAAACGTATTTTATCATCATTTTAAGTTTTCCTAACCAGCGGATTATTAAAACACGCGATTATGCATTTAAGAACAGACAATTGTAGCAAAACGAATCACCTGGCTTAGAGAAAATAATTAGTGGCCAGCATCTTTCAACGATGCATCGCATATATTGCATTTACCGAATTCGATTCAGGCTTACCTTATGCGTTAATCCCACAGCTAGAGTACCAATAAACAACAATATGAAAAACTAAAAAATGACAATTGAAAAATGCAACTTATATCATTTAAAACGTACTGTGCAAAGATGTGCACAAAACCATATATGTGTATGTTGCCGTTAAGGCAGGTAAAATTAACTAAACATAATTTTAGGTTAGGCCTAGACTGATAAACCAACACATTATAATTATTTACCATAGCAACCAATTGAATAAAATATCAGATAAAACAGTTGATTCGAATGTCCAGCTTAGTACAAAATAATATTTTTAGTTAGGCCTAGACTGAACCAACACATGTTTCAACACACACAAACCAATAAAAACTTGCACAAACCAATAAAAACAATAAATAATAAGAAACAAATATGTTACATCCTTATTAAAAATAAATAAGACATTATAATTTAATAGTATGCTTATTTATTGATAATATACGGTAATTGATAGTGAGTAACAAATATTAACAGGTGATTTCAAAATATGAAACAATTATTAAATAATTATAACTACTGTTATAAAATATACGAAATGATTTGATTTGAACATTTAACATTATTTACCATCTTAGTTTTGAGGTTATTATTAATCATACGCCTTTATTATACATAAAATATAACATATGTTTTAAAAAAGTTCCATCGGGGGTTGGCGTGCGGAGCACGCAGGGGTCTCTCCTATTTTATAATAAAACTCCAAATACATGTATAAAAAACGTAGGGCTCTTATTTATGCAAATTTTTAAGAGTGAGCCCCATGTTTTTTTTAGACATGTATATTGTTTTTTTTATAAATTATACCGGGTGTCCAAAAACCCCCCCCCTTAACTTTGGAACAAGTAGAAATAAATAAACGAGCTTCGGGATATCTCTATATGACCAAGGGAAATAAATTTTGGTGTAACTGACCATTTCACCCCTTACCCCAAAATTGGGGGTTGAGAAGGTAATTCAAAAATCTTAAATACAAACCCATTTCAAGTGATACCTCATTTTAAAAAGCTTGATAAATGAAAAAGTATGGCACAAATTAGAGGTCGCTATCTTAACCCTATCGAAAATGGCGGCCAGTCAAAGTTGAAAACATCTTACTAAGTACAATACCTTTCATTGGAAAGAAAGCTAAAGACTTACCTTAATTCTAAATTTATATTAAATGCACAAAATGACTGGATGATATTATCACTGGATTGTTATAAGTAGTTGTGCTTTCAACGTAGAAGACTATTACCTGCTGTATCTAGAAATTGCAAGTTTATTCGCTCCTTTTAAACTTATGCCAAATTGTGTAAATATTTGTTGAGTACTAGATTTTGAATGACCCTCCGATTTTATTAAATACCATGCAAAGAACCATTATTTCTTTCCAGTGGAACATATTGTTTTAGCCCAGGCAGCAGGGAGTTAAAAAAGAAGTTACCTGGAAAAAATGCAGGAGAGATGAAACTTGGTAATATGGTACATTTTGACATCCTAAAAAACATACTAAGTTTGCGACCCCCATCACTTTGAGCTTACGCCGCCATCTTGGAAAATTGTGGTACAAAATAATATTTTAAGTTAGGCCTATACTGAACCAACACATGTTTCAACACACACAAACGAATAAAAATTTACGTTAAGGAATTTAAATATAAGAAAAAACTATGTTACATCCTAATTAAAAATAAATAAGACATATAGTAGGCCTATTTATTGATAATGTACTGTAATTGATAGTGAGTAACTTTTTGGTTAAGTTTTTGATTAAGTGTATGCCTACACCTGAGCCTTATTGGTTCTTTTAACCTTTATTATAACTGTTGTTATAAAATATACGAAATAATTTGATTTGAACATCCTATATATTACACTGATTTAAATAAAAACCCGAACCACAAAACAAGGAACAAAAACTATAACTAAACAACTAAATTGTAAGTTAAGTTTAATACCTTACCCTTATGTACATTTCGTTGACATGGTCATCATCCTCAGAGAGTTTTTAGTAGTGTTAAAACCCTCTGAGGATGATGACCATGACATCGAAATGTACATAAGGGTAAGGTATTAAACTTAACTTACAATTTAGTTGTTTAGTTATAGTTTTTGTTCCTTGTTTTGTGGTTCGGGTTTTTATTTAAATCAGTGTGATTTTGTCGCCACAGTGTTCTTTTATTTGTTTAATCCTATATATTAAAACACAAAATTAAAATCTCACGGAAGAACGTATAAGACTAAAACTGGACCGATTTACACGCAGGTGGTGCCAAATGAAAGGGAATAACCCCTATATTTGCACATTTTACCTTAAATTTTTGTATCTGATCAGTAACCATAAAAAAAACAAGATTAAAAGTTTTCCTATGGTAATTTAACACGAGGTACAGTTTCAACTTTACACTTCTTTGAAGAGTTCACTTGAGGTTTCCACTGAACCGTTTTACACGCGGTTTGTTTTAAATGAAAGATCAAACATTCTATATTTGCACAATTTACTAAATTTTTTTTAATATTTTCATTTAGAATGTAATAAAAGAACTTTTTAAAACGTATTTTATCATCATTTTAAGTTTTCCTAACCAGCTGATTATTAAAACACGCGATTGTGTACTTAAAAACAGACAATTGTAGAATCAGCTGGCTTAGAGGAAATCATTAGTGGCCAGCATTTTTTAACTATGCATCGCATATATTGCATTTACCGAATTCGATTCTGGCTGACCTTTGGGCGTCCACTAGGTCGCTAGCGCGGCGCGACGCAGTAGTTTCCCCCCCATTTTGGTCACCTGATATTCAGTCATGGTTTGACAGTGTATTTCCCTTGGACTATGACAGTTTGTGATTCAAGTATCACTATGTGAACTAAGTTTACAAAACAATAACTTTCTAGTATACAGTTCAATTCTTTGATTTATTCTCTGTACTTTGTTATAATAATATTTCATTTTTGGGCAAAGCATAAAGGCCTATTCCTAAATTACTACTAGGCCTAGTTTTGTTAGCAGTCTTGTAGTAGGAATATAAAAAGTGGTGTTTTTAAAATAATAAATTTGAAATTGATATATATTTTTATACAGTTCTATTTAGAACTAAATTACCAAACTTTTGTACATTTTGAAAGAAAATTTCAAAAAAAATTTACGACTTTTTATGTAGGCCTAAAGTTGAACCTTTTCCTTCCGTTACTGAACATTTTTTGTTTCTTGAGCTAATAACGTTGTAAATTTTACATCAATAAATTTGTACGGGCATATATGAATTATTTGAACCTTTCTCTACAAAAAAGCTACGGAACACTTTTGGATTGGTTAATAATTACTAAATTTGGCGAATTTTTGAAAATATGCTTGCACACGCACCGAAATGTCTTGGCATTGCAAAAAATTAGCATGGACAGTTTAAGGATTTTAATTAACATACATGAACTTGAGACATTACGTTTTTGAAATCTACAACAGATTGGTTGCACTGTTGTAAATTCAATTAATAATCTATAACTTTGTCGCAAAAAGTTTTAATTTTTCCTAAAGATAAAAATTTTTCAACACAATTATAACATTTTCTACATTTTGTATGAAACAAACCCTTACTTATTTATATTTGCCATAGTTTTTTTCTAAAAGGTGAAATACTTTTTTTGTATAAATATGGTATGCAAAAGGTAAAATTGTAAGGAAGAGAGACAAATAATGTGTTGTTAGTAATGAATCTACAAAATTGACTTAACTTTGAATTGCGACACTAACTTAACTATTGCGGATAGGTATCTTCCGATGTTGCCGAGTGTTGCCGAGTACAGTCGAAGTTATCCGAACCCAATAAATTCCGACACAGGCCTCGTCCACTAGGTTGGTGGTCTATTGCATTGAGTCAACAGACCTCCAACAGTTAGTTTTTCATTTATTCGAAAACGGCGCCGCGCCGCGCTACCCCCTCCCCCCCCCCTAGTGGACGAAGCTTTTATGTTAGAATTTAAATAAATTTTCCTTTTTCTTGGAAAAATTACTCTTTTAATTTTTCAATATTATCAATTTATTGCCAAATGATTGCTCTAAATAATTAACCATATTAGGTTGTTCTAGCTCGTTTAATTTTTAAGTAATATGATTTTAAACAAAGTTATTATTTCGTCGTAAATAAATTTTGTTCGAGGTCGGTAGTTTTCCGCGCCGCGCCGCGCTACCGACCTAGTGGACGACCAGCTTTAAGCAACCCAATAAATAGGCAACATTATGAAAAACTAAAAAACGAGAATTGAAAAATGAAACTTACATCATTCAAAACGTACTGTGCAAATATGTGCACAAAAAGTATATTATATGTGTATGTTGCCGTTAAGGCAGGTAAAATAAATTAAACATAATTTTAGATTGGGCCTAGACTGATAAACCAACACATTGAATAAAATAACAGATAAAACAGTTGATTCGGATGTCCAGCTTAGTACAAAGTAATATTTTAAGTTAGGCCTAGACTGAACCAACACATGTTTCAACACACACAAACCAATAAAAACTGGCGTTAGAATTTAAATATAAGATAAACTATGTTACATCCTAATTAAATATTAATACCTTTAAAATGATTGGTCTCATGACAGGGGTTTTCGTATAAAAAATTTAAGCTACCCCAATATTTCCAATTTTTGAAACGGGGGCAAAGTTTCCACATACATAAAAAAGCACATCCTAATACCTAATAAACGTTCCTTGGATTTGGCTCTTCACCAATCACTCACTAAAAAGTTAGAAGGACTTGAATTCTTCTTCTTTAACCGTAAATAACTGTAGATAGGAATAAGACAGAGACCTCTGGTTTTCGTCATTTGCATTCTTGTACCAATATCTCTAAAATGAGGGGTCACGAGGCAGGGTTTGCATTTCAAATTTTTGAGCTACCCCAAACTTTCTCATTTTGGAAATCGTAGCAACGTTGACTTATGCGTAAAAAAGTACATCTTTATACCTAGTAAACATTACCTGAGTTTGTTTATTTTTTTTAATTACTCACTCAAAAGTTACAGAGGTGTCTCCAGACTTTTAGTTCACCCTGCATACTTAAATTATAGGCAGGGACATAACTACAACAAACTATTGGAGGAGGGGGTAAAATCTAAAATATCCCAACAAGAACATGAAGAAGTATCTTCATAGGAGTAAGAGAAATTGAAGAAGTAAATTCAGCAAATTTCTTAGGGCTAATCATAGATAACAAGATAACCTATACGCACAGTATTAACTATTGTGTGAAAAAAGTTACCCTTCCTTCAGCCCTTACCCTAACATTTAGCTTCGAGTCAGGGGGCCTCAAGAATTAAATTTCCCCCAGGCCCTTTAAACTCTCTCGTCTGCCCTGCGCGGGACAGCTGCTAGGGGAACAACCGCCTTAGTTGGTCTGTGTCTCCCCTCTTCTACCTCCCCTCCTACGCGCATCGAGGGTTTCATCGCTCACCTCACGGCCTGTAAGTCATAGTACATTTTGTGTTTCTCGTTTTATTTCAATAGGCTACAATTAGGCTAACAAAATTTATTAACAAAACATAAATATCTTTAAAAATACAAATATTTTATACTTTAAAAACCCTGGGTACAGATACCGGCACTTGAGCAAACCGCTACTAACCTGACTAAAAACTTCAATACCCGGTACATCTATGTTCAAGGGTGAGTAAACATCCACTAGTTCGTTAGTTTGTTTGAAGGGGTGAGTCACATTAGAAAGCGGTATGGGTAAAGTGACCCAACGTCCCGGAAATCTGGGATTGTACCGGTTTTTTGTCATAACAAACGGTGTCCCGAAAAAAGGTTTCGGGGCGCTCAAAAGTCTCGGAATTCAGTTTTATGAAATTTTATTTATTTTTTTTATATTTAGCTTTATTTAAACGAAATACAACTTGGTAAAATGAAACGTCTGACGATATTTCAACATTTTGTTTGAATACTATTGAAATGTTTGATCTCGACAAAAGCAAATGCGTGGCATTTTGTGGAGACAATACGTTGGTGGTTTAAAAGTTTAAAATACTGTACAACTACAAAATCGACTGTGTAGAATTTTATAACTACGTCTCAAAGAACAAAGACACGATCAAGAAGACTGGAAGCAGTGAAAAATGTCCCTTTCTCCAAGAACAATCAACCCCATCTACAAACACTCAGTATATTTAAAGCTTGTGTTAATTAAATTTTATTAAAAATTCCATGGTTACAGTATTTTAAAAACTATAATAATTTTTGTAAATCATATAAATTAAAAATCATTAATTAAACATACAGTGTGATTGAAAAGTCCCGGAACGGTGTAATATATTTGTTACCATTATAGATAAAGTAATGAGACTTGGTATATCAATAATAGCCATAAATGTCTACTCTTTTAAGGTATTATCACTTTTTTATCCCTTAAGGGGG
>JAGFPH010001044.1:264782-277666 GCA_018207615.1 Philaenus spumarius
CGTCCCCCTTAAGGGATAAAAAAGTGATAATACATTAAAAGAGTAGACATTTATGGCTATTATTGATATACCAAGTCTCATTACTTTATCTATAGGCCTAATGGTAAAAAATATATTACACCGTTCCGGGACTTTTCAATCACACTGTATATAGATGTAAGTCATAGTATATTTTGTGTTACTCGTTTTTATCAAAAGGCTATAATCAGGCTAAAATGTATTTACAAAACATACATTTCTATAAAAATGCTAATATTTTAAAGACCTGGGTACGTTGGGGGTGTGGGGGGGGGGTGTTGTTGATGTGTCCCGGCTTTCTCTGGACACGAGTTGGTCACCCTAGTTATGGGAAAATATTTTTTTCTCCACTTACACCCTTTCACCACAACCCCGATCCATCGCGCCAGGGCGAGGCCAAGCTCCAAGATTCGCGCCGATCTCTGAACACTGAGGGGGGGGGGGGGGGGGTCCTTTGATGCCCGGCTGGTTGCGACCCTGTTTTCTCCGGAAATGATTTGGTCACCCTAGGTTAGGTGCATTTAACTTTTGTACAAATTTTACTTTGATTTTTTAAGTTTTCCGTTTGGTTTTTTTACTAGTCTTACGAATAAGGGCGAGTCTGTTTGAGGGTTGAAATTTCCCTCCATTTTCTACCCAAATCCGATTGATTCCTTCCCAATTTGTTAGCGTAAAATACCCCCCCCCCCCCAGAAACGCAAACCGCTCAAAATGCAAATTCCCCCCCCCCCCCCCCTCTCCCTTGCCTTGTTGCGATGCAAACTTCCTCCTATCGGGTAGCACGAATTCAGCTTAGTCAGCGTTTCCTGCAGTGTGCGTTTATAAACATCGAAAGCAAATTTGATAAAAGAACGTCAAACAATTCGCTGTATTGAAAGCCACAACGTGCTGCTTTATCTGCTATACAGGATGTAAATAATGTGACCTTTTTCTCCGTAAATCAATGCTTGGAATGAAAGTTTTAGCTGTTAGCCCAGTCAACGAATGATTCTAGAAGGAAAGTCAAAAAGCGGAAAGACCAACTATGGTAGCCTACATTGTTTGGGGTACCTAGTAGTATAACATACTAAAAGTCCTTGACCCTAGGGGTGGCGGAAGAGGGGGAAGGGGGGTTAAAGGTCCCATTTTTTATTTTTTGCATATATCTCAGTAGGGGTTGGTCATAAAAAAAATATATTCGTATACAAAATTAAAGCTGACAAAATTCTCTACATTTTTCATACCTATAGTATTTTTGCTATCTGTAACCGTTAATGAGATATACGCTCTCGAAAATCGGTAATTTTCAAAAAAAACGTTTCTTCGCATCGGCATACTTTATTATTTATTTGTTCCCCAAGCGGTCTACCCTCACGAGCTCTCTTCAGTTCTTATCTCGCTGTAGTTGAGTTATATAAGCGTTCGTGGAAAGTCAAATTATTGTGTATTATTATTATAAGTATTATTATTATTAGTATATTATTTTATGTTATTATTACCATTATGTCGCTATGTCGACGGAAAAATTTTTTGTTTCTCGCTTTAGTTGAGTTAGTTTATATAATGTCATACGTCCGTAGGAAAATCTTTGAAATTTGATAAACTTACAGTTTAATAGTGTGGGACGGTAACGGTGTGTTCACAATTTGAAAATAAAAATGGTTTGGCACTTTAAAAATTGAATAAAGTCCAAACTTTTTTATACTTTTTAATTCGTGACGTCATAAAGTTGCATTGCGAGAAAAATGTTTGTTTTTAGGGCAGGTGCGTCATGTTTTTTTTCAGGTAGGCCTACGACTGAAAAGCTACATTTCCCGAAAAGTAGCCTATTTTTTTTAAATTAGCTATTGTAGTTTCTATGGTCTAGCAGTCAGAACACGAGCTTCGTTTCGCGGGTAATGTGGCGGGTACGGACGGCCGGCTCGCGACTTGCATCCGCCATATTGTGTGAGTATTTGACTCTAAAACTGGCTTCACTCTTGCGTTCGACTTGTCTAGTCTATTTAATTCTGTGGAGTGACAAATGTAAACACAATAACGCACAATAAATGGCACAAGCGACAAGATATAGCGCCTACACCAGACTGGGGTTGCGACGGCGGCGGAGCAAGGCCATAGATATGTACTACAGTACTATATTATTCATATCTATGGGCAAGGCGCGGTGGTCCACTAAGCGAATACGTTGTGGTGGTAGTGCTGGAACGAGCGGAGGGGGGGGGGGGAGTGTAAACACCGCAGAGGTACTAAAACAATCGTTGTAAACAAATGTTCACAACACCCTTTGATCTTTACCGACATCTAGTGGGAAACAGAATATATGTTGCAAACCAGGGCTATAGAATACAAGGGGTAGACCAGTCCGCCAAGGAAAGCGTTCCTGTCCTTGCCACTGTGATGACGTCACGGTCGTAACACCTGCTCCATTCCCACCGCTTCTCATAAGTATTCTCTACTACAATAATTTCAATTTCTTAGCAAAGCTGTATCATTTTTATGATGCGCTCTTCTTTAGTTTTAGTATTGACACTACACAAAGCAATGCTTCAGGTTTCTTAACAATTTAGGTAAAACATTTTCAAACAGCCGCCATTTTGTAACGCATGATTATATTTAATCGCTTGTTTTTTTTAAAACAAATCATTGTTAGGTTAAACTGCATGCCAAGTTTGAACTCAATCAGTCAAACATTTCTCTAGATATGAATTATTTTGTAAACAAAACAAAATCGATCGAATAGTTTTCTCTCTAGATAATAATAATAATATTTATTAGTTAATCTCCTACTTTAATAAATCACCTCTCCTACCCCACCTACACAGGTCACAGTGAATCTGTTTAATACTTTAAATATGTTTGTGAGAAAGTATGTGCCAGTTCCTGGTACCGTTTATTATTTTTGTGTTTTCGCCGGTAATTCTAGCTTTTTTGTTTTTCAACCAAAATACCATGAAGTAAAGATATCGGCACTTGGCCTCGCCCTGGCGCGATGGGCCCCGGGTGTGAGAAAGGGCGTAAGTGGAGAAAAAAAAAACATTTCCCCACACCACTTTCAATGTGATTCATCCATCAAACGAACTAGTGGATGTTTACCTCACCCTTAACACGATCACTTTTGTATTTCCTATGCTAGGAGCTTAATTTTTTATTTTTTTAAATTGGCGTGCGAAACACGTAATGCTCTGTGTATTGAAAATTCGCCTAATACGAAGTGTCCTGTTGTATTATACGGTGTGCACACACGGAATATATTTTATGTATTATTGTGCGCGTTTTAATGTGTTTGTGTTGTTTTGTATATGTATTTATTTTAATGTGCTAACGACCTCACTAGAGCGAGAATCTGATGATGGAATAGAGTTCCGAAACGCGTCATGTTCAAGTAACTGAATTACTTTAAACAAACAATAAAGTCACACAGACGGAAAAAATCATTCATTTTATTCAAATTTGTGACTTGGATACAAATACAATGAATCGGTGATAAAACTTATTTTAGGGAGGAATTTAATTCAGAATTAATAAGATGTGTTTTCATGTTGGGGGGGGGGGGGGGTTAATTCACTCACATTATAACCTGGAGCCGTGGAACAGCATTATAATAATTGCTCTCTTTGCGATTTAAATCAGTTCGAAAATACGTATCGTTTTATCGGAAAATGTAATTTTTTTAAGGATTTTAGATTTTGGTGGTTAAAAACTCATGAACCAAGTAGGGAAGACGTTTTAAGGGTCTGCTGTAGTGGCGGCCATCTTGGATTTTTATCAAATAAGAACATTGTTAAATTTCAAACTATTTATTTCGTTTATTTTTTAGCATAAAATTGTTCGCAAGGTCTCATTTTAAGCACAGTCACAATAAGCATCCGTTTTGCATTTCACATTTTTTTTAAATTTTGTCATTTGTCACGTAATTGACATTTTTGAAACGTGCGGACCATCTTGGATTTTCATCCCATAAGAGCAATGTTAAATTTCAAACCATTTATTTCGTTTATTTGTTGTCATAACATTGTTTCCAAGGTCTTATTTTAAGCACAGTCACAATGAGCATCCGTTTGCGTTTCACATTAAATTTTTTTTATTTGTCATGTAATTGGCATTTTTGAAGTACCTACCAAGTTTGAGCTTTTTTTTACATGTATAATTAAAAGTGAAACGCAAGCCGGATCCGCAATTTCATAAAGAATATTCAAATTTTTTTTCAGCACTCAATTACGAAAGATGGATTTATAAAATAGTTTGAAATGAGGCAATGTCAAAGCGCTCAGCTGCAAGAATTTGCACTGTTTAGATACGGCTATAGAGAGAAGTTTGCGTTTCCAGTTGCTTTCACGTTTACTGGAACAGACCCTTGGTAGAGGGTGTACTCACGGCGTAAGGTAGGCAATCTAGTTGCATTTGCATGAGTGTACCTAAATCAAAGGGGCATAATCGGGTGCGGCTTACTAAATTTGGTCAACAAGTGTGTCAGTAAGCCTACACATGGGCTCCCATATGATATTTTCAAGGGGGGGGGCTATACCGGGGTATGGGGCGTAACACGTTCACTGCTAAGGACGCACATGTGAGCTTGACACTGAACACTATAAGAACGCCCGGTAGCTTCGCACGCCAACCCCCGTACTGGGAGTATTTTAAATACACAATGCATTGCGTGCTTCACACGCCAACCCCTATATTCGGAGTATTTTCAACACAAAATGCATTGCGTGCTTCGCACGCCAACACCCGTACTAGGAGCTAGGAAGGGGGGCTCCCCCTCCCCTCTGCCCATATGTATGGGCTCCCATGAGCCTAGTCTACAGGTGTGCTTTACTTCAAGAATTTATTTTTCATCGGATAATAAAGATCTAAATATTATCTTTTAATTGCCTTTTATTTCTTATTGATAGATCAAATGATTTAGAAGTTATTAATATTGTAGGCTATATTATTAATTAAAGTTGTAAACATAACCCCAAAGTATAATCTACGCTATACTAGGTTTTACAGATGATGGGTGAAATCAGCTGTTATATATTAAGGGGAGGCTACCCTGTCCGCCATATTGAATCTGATTCCCATAAGAGCAATGCTACAGAATAAGTAATTTTTTCCCATTAATTCGTGGAATAAATTTAAAAATTTGGTTTTATTTTGATATACTGTCATATGCGGATGTTGATTGCTAAATACATTTAAACTTTATTAATTATTTACTCTGTTGCAAAAAGAGATATTGCAAAAAACCTTAGCAATCAACACCCACAATCTATTTTACTTTAAGGAAAAAAAACAGCTTTTATTTTTTGAAAAAAATATGCTTAATAGTGAAGGTATGTTTAGGTTATTTAACATTGAAATTGGTACCCAACTTCGCCGTTTTGAATTTAGGGAGCCGAGCCTTAAGTTAAACGAATAGGTAGTTCTTCTTTAAATTTGTATAAACGAATATTTTGATGTTAAAAGTTTGTATTTATATGCAGTATATAACCTCAAAGCAAATATTATGACGTATAATTATAACATACACTAGTTCTATAATTCATATTTAAAAAGAATCAACTTCACAAGAAATTATAACGATTGAAGTTGTAAACATAACTCAAACTATAATATACACTGGGTTTACAGATTATGGGTAAAATCAGCTGTTATATTAAATGTTACTCCACGTACGTACGGTCGTACACTCGCTTTTATAGGAGTTAATAAAGTAAATTTATTTGCTTTGAGAAACCATTTTTTTGTGTTTGTTGTTTAACAGCTCCCTTAATATTAACTTTAACGAAAACTTTATAAGAACAAAATGTGTTTAATATGTGTTAAGGAACAAATGTACAAAACATTAATTCGCTTCGATGAGTATTAACGAACTTGTAAGCAATCTAGTGAAACTCTGCATTTGTACGTTTCAAGGGGGGGGGGAAGCACAAGGGGGAGAGGCGGGGACTTTTGAGAAAATACACGTCTCATAAGGGTCTATCACATAAAAAAAATGCAGCTTTCCCCTAATTAGTTGCGACAAAAAACCTTTATTGGCTGGGCTAATAGGAGAGTTAACCTCGGAAATAAATCGTAGTCCAAACGAGAAATGTTTGATGAAGCCGAAGAAATTCTTCGAGGGAGTTCTATACCAAGTCTTCTGCATGATCGACGGACAGCGTTAATGTCCTTGCAGTTATCAGCGTGATACATTTACTTTGGAAAATCTAATAAACCTTTTACATACCTTTTTGTGTCCGTTTACAGTCCTAAATACGATAGCACAGAAGTCATGCTTCCATTATCACAAGTCAAACACAACACTTATCCAGATGTTATCGTAGTCACATTTGAAACAACACAAAACACTTAAATAACTTAACACGGTATAAAAATGCGAATCCATTCTATTTGGTCAACTGATATCACCGGACTGAATGAAATAAGGAAAGTGTGGTAAGACTTCGACTACCCCCACCCACGGTAGCTAAAGACGCGATGGAAGTATCTAGGCCTATAGCCTATTGGTGTTCCCCGCTTGTACATTTTGATTTTGATTTGCTCGCTTGTGTTAAACAATACGTTAGAACTGTACTTGAGTTTATCATTTAGTAATGATAATAATGAGTTTATTTCCCAAAATCTTTACATTTTACAAATAATAAAATAAAATAATCTCTCAGCAAACTCAGTTACATGGACAAATGTCCGTCTGTAGAGTTGCTATTCAAACACATACAATTTTATAATTACTAAAATTATACATAAACAATCAAAACAAGAACAATTATACAGAAATAATCCACAATGTGACTAAAAAAAAATTGGGTGTGCTTAAGACCACACGTTGGAAGTGATAACTTCTATGACTACGGGGATTTTTAACTCGGTAAATGTATACAAGTAGCCTATATATATACAAAAATCTCGTGTCACAGTGTTTGTTATCGAACTCCTCAGAAACGGCTTCACCAATTTTTATGAATTTTTTTTGTACATTTGGTAGGTCTGAGAATAGGTCGTAGACTATTTTGTATAGCCCTAGGTGAAAGGGTGGCCTTGAAACAACCCCTAAAACAATAAATATTGTTTGTTATATATCTCAATAACCATACCACCTAGGAACGTGAAATTTGGTACACGTATTGCTCATAAGCTCTAGAGGCAAACTAAGAAAGATTTTCAAAAATATTTGGCCGTTAAGGGTTGAACCAACCAAAAAACAATAAATATTGTTTGTTATAGATCTCAAAAACATTTCCACCTACTAACTTGAAATTTGGTACAATTATTGCTCATAGACATTAGAGGCGCACGAAGAAAGCATTTTGAAATATTTGGCATTTAAGGGTGGAAGCAACCCCTAAAAGAATAAATATTGTTTTATATACTTTCCTTAAAGCTAGAATGCTGAAAATTTTCAAGTTTATTTCTTACAAGATACATATAAAATTAAACCAATTTAACATTTCGTTAGGGGTTAAAATGTGATAACAACCCCTAAAAGCAATAAATATACATTTGATAAAAATGTAGGGCTAATTGTTAAAATTGTTTATTTATATCCGTTATTAAATATTTAAAGAAAGATAAAAATATTATCTTTTAGTTACTTTTTATTTCATATTGATAGATCAAATGATTTAGAAGTTGTTAATATTATAGTAAAGAAATTAATAATCAAATATGTTATACGAATGTTTCCGAAGTTAAACAATAGGTATCTCTTCTTTAAGTTTGTATAAACGAATATATTGTTTATATCGTATAGATATAGAAGCCTATATTAGTTGTATAACTAACTAGGGGCTCTGCCCCTGAACGCTTGGAGTCCCAACCCCGCCTCGGATGCGGCCTCAGATGGCTGCTTCGCTTCGCTCGCAGTTCGAAAATTCGCTAAACGATCTGGTTAATCTTTGGCTCGTTTGTAACCGAGCATAAATCAGCTGTTTTATTTGGCAGCTGACTCAAACTCATTAAACATTACCTCCATAAGATAAACATGGGAAATTTGAAGGATTGTGTGCCGGAGCTCCTTCTCGGGTGAATAGCAGCTAAACGGATGATTGGATCTTAAATCTGATAGAAAGTCGTCATTTGAAATTAAATTTTCTACAACTTTTGTATTTAATATTTGTTGCTATCTCTTACCGTTTTCTTACAAAACGCGCTCAAAGTGGAAAAATAAATAAATTTCAAAATCTTTATCGCCCAAAAGGTGCTTTCATAATTTATTATTTTATATTTATTATGATTATTTTTCTGAAAGTTTCTCGTCGAGAGCTTTAATTCAAGTATAAGGTCGAGGGGGGAACGATTAATGTATTAAAAATCCCTCTCTACGCTGTGACTTGTGTCTTCGCAAAAAGTTTACGTGACGCGAGATTTCAGAAACATAGTCAAGCGAAAGTGCCCAACGGGCCAATAAAAGTTATCACTTCATAAAATAAATAAATAAAAAACTAGTAAACACTAAACAAATATTATGGCTCTGTACATAAAAGCTAACAATCAATTAACATGATAATTAAACCAACTATTCCAATTTCGACTATTCAAATATTCTTTATAATTTTGTATACTAATTGTTTCTGAACCCAACCATGTAATTCTAATCTCTTTAAATATTGGACACACACCAACATAATGGTAGGTACCCTCTACTTCTAACCTGTTACACAGTGAACACAAATGAGACTCTTCGGGCCGGTCAACCCTAAAATTTGTATTTAAAGCTTGCCCTCTTAACTTAAAAATTGTAGAAAGAAAATAAATACTACAGCCGTCTGTCATGTAATTCCTCACTCCCAAATCAAAATCTAACTATTTATACATACCATGATAAACAGAACTACAAGCTTTTTGGAACAAATTATTTTTTAAATCATTCTTAATACAATTCAATAGGTTTTATATAGCAGTCATTTCATCATTTTCTGCTAAATATTTAAAATAATTAAGGTTATTCGGGTTTTTACAAAGTATCTTGACATTTTCATACCATCATATATTTGTATTGCTAATTTCACTTGCAAGCAATTTTGGCAGCCAATGATCATTTAATTTCAACACTTTCTGTACATGCTTGCAATGTAATGAAATAGCATATAAAATCAATTGATTCTCTCCCATCTCAGAGTATATTATTAAAATCAGGAGTATTTTTTTGGTAACATAAGCAGCTTTTTAATAAAAAATGTATAAAATTTTTCAACTAATTGAGATTGCATATAACCCCATACTTGCGCTGCATAACACAAGACAGCCCTAAATACTGCTTTAAAAACCTAAACTTTTACAGGGTCGCCGGAATACTACCCCCCGGAAAACTACTCCCCCAAGCAGGTTCCTACGTCATTTTGACGTCAGAGATCGGGGGAGCAGTTTTCCAGTCACGCACACTCAAGTTTCGATGCGTTTGTATTATCACTTTATATAATTAAAATTAAAAAAAACTAGAGGACTAACCTAAACTGTTTAGTCGCAGTATGTTTCCGATAACAGTATAATTGTAGGAACCTGCTTGGGGGGGTAGTTTTCCGGGGTTAGTATTCCGGCGACCTGCTTTTGCTAGGGGGGTAGTATTCCAGTCGCGGACACGGCTCCCATATTGGTTAGTTGGCAGATTTCGTGACGTCACGTTTTACCTGGGGGGGTAGTTTTCCGGGGGGTAGTATTCCGCATCCCCCTTTTACAGACATTGGTAGGCTACATTATTATTATTCAGTAACTTACTATAAGTTATAATTATACCGAGTTCAGCCGCCCCTAATCTGTCTTGCATTTGTCTGCCCCAATATAGCTTTGAAACTTAACCACACACCTAAATACTTATATTCTTTTACAATTTCTATTTTGAAGCACTGTCATATGCGGATGTTGATTGCTGAATAGATTTTAAAAAAACGTTTTATTGTTTGCATAAACGTATGATATAAATAGTTAACTTTATAAATTTTTTACTCAGTTGCAAAAAGAGATATTGCAAAAAAACCTTAGCAATCAACACCCGCAATCTATTTTACTTTAAGGAAAAAAATCTTTCGTTTTTTGATGAAAATATCAAAAATAATATGCTTAAAAGTGAAGGTATATGGTCGGGTTATTTTAACATTGAAATTGGTAGAAAACTTCACCGTTTTGAATTTAGCGACCCGAGCCATAAGTGTCTGTTGTAGCGCCGGCCATCTTGGATTTTTATCCCGTAAGAGCAATGTTAAATTTAAAACCATTTATTTTGATTATTTTTTACCATAAAATTGTTTGCAATGTATAATTTCAACCACAGTCACAATACGCATCCGTTTTGCGTTTCACATTTTTAAAATCCCGTTCATTTATCACGCAATTTATATGTTTTTAAGTACCAAGTTTGAACTTTTTTCCTTACACAGTAAAAAATCTATTATTAAAAGTGAATCGCAAGCCCGATCCTCAATTTTATAAAGTGTTTTTTTTTTTCAGCACTCAATTACAAAAGATGGATTCATAAAATGGTTTTAAATGAGGCAATGTCAAAGCGCTTGCGTTTCCGGTTGCTTTCTCGTTTACTGGAGCTGCTGTAGTGGCGGCCATCTTTTATTTGTATCCCATAAGAGTAATGTTAAATAATTTCAAACCATTTATTTCGTTCATTTTTTATCATAAAATTGATTGCAAAGTCTCATTTTAAGCACACTCAAAATAAGCATCCGTTTTGCGTTTCACATTAAAAAAAAACTTTTTTTTTCATTTGTCACGTAATTTCCACTTTTGAAGTACCAACTTTAAACTTTTTTCTTTACACGATAAAAAATGTATAATTACTGGATTTGCTTTCTCTTTTATTGGAGCAAACCCTAAAACTGTAGGTAAATATCAGAGACACTAAAAAAAGTAAATCTTAAAATATTATAAAGTGTAAAATCAGCTGTTAACTTATAACATACGGTAGCTGGACCAACTATCAACAAACTGTAATTAATTAATATAATGAATAAAACTAATATGAATGATAAATCATTTCTCTGTAAACGGGTAGGAGGAGGACATTTTGAGCAATTTCTGTTAATTATCGTTGCAAGCAAACCCCCCCCCCCCCCCCGAAATGTAGCAGTAAAAAATAATACTAGGTTTAAAAAATGCAAGTTAAATTACAAAATAGACAACACAACAGAGGATCCAACAACATGTTTTACATCATTGTGCATTGCATGAATACGAATATTTAGATTTGCTTGATTAAACTACAACGTACAATACACATGGATGCAGTAGGTTACAGCCTTACTCTCTTGTGAGTTGTGAGCTCAATCTGATCTATTAATAGCACATAGGCTTAAAATTGGCGTGCGAAGCACGCAATGCATAGTGTATCGAAAATTCTCCCAATACGGGGGTTGGCGTGCGAAGCACGCAATGCATAGTGTATTGAAAACACTTCCAACACGGGTATTGGCGGGCGAAGCACGCAATGCTCTGTGTATTGAAAATACTACCAATACGGGTGTTGGCGTGCGAAGCACGCAATTTACTATGCGTCGGCCGCTTCTCATAGTGTTCAGTGTCAAGCTCACATGTGCGTCCTTAGCAGTGAATTTGTTAAAAGGGTTTTAGTTCAAATCCCCGGTCCTGACCTGCCCCCCCCCCCCCCCTTTAAGTTTCCCTGGCCTTGGTTGCAAGGTTTTCATTGTCAGATTTATTTATTCGTTACATAACATAATTCAGATTGCATTTTGTTTGGTTAAAACCAAGTTTTAAATAAAATCCTCTTGTATTTTCGTCGGTGCAATGCAACGATTTCACAGTAAGCTCTAAGACAGAAACCAATAAAGATATTTCCTATTATTATTATTTGTAAGTACAAAGTTTGAATTTGTTTCCTGACAAAAAAAATTAATAATGAAAAGTAATTTGCAAGTAGGATACGAAATTTTATAAAGAATATTCAGATTTTTTTTCAGCACTCAATTACAAAAGATGGATTTATAAAATGGTTTGAAATGAGGCAATGTCAGACCGCCCAGCTGCAAGAAATTGCACGGTTTAGATAGGGTTATAGAGAGAAGCGCTTGCGTTTCCGGTTGCTTTCTCGTTTACTGGAGCAGACCCTTAAGGCTGCTAAAAGAATTGAAGAAAAGGCGTGATGAACTTCGTTCCTGACGGGCGGGGGCCCCACGACCGCACATATTTACTTTTTTACAATAACAAATTGCAGTTCACCAAGGCATTACGACATTGTTGTCCCAATACTTCCGTAAATGCTTTAATAGTTGTAAATAATTTAGATGAAATAATTACAGTACAATTTCCCCTCATTTTCTTTTTCAAATATAATTTAGGCTATTTAAACAAAAAACATTCTCCATTTTATGTGAACTACGCCGGACGGAACCTATCGTCTCTTAATTTAAATTTTGATAAACCAAAACACATGTTTCTTGAATGAATTTACATTAATTTCCGTAGCAACCAATTTAGTAACGCTTTTTCGTTACTCGTATCTTATATTTGTCGTTGCATAGCAACTCATCGTTACGCATTACATTTTCTATTTTTTTAACTCCTACTGCAACCCGCGTTAAGAAACTTTGTTCCAAAAAGAAAAGGTAAATACGGATAAAAGAATACTGGATTTCATTTGCACAAGTTTCATTGTGATATGAACTGAGTCAAATGATATTCTCAAGATCCGAGAGACAAGGCCGTAGCGGGGGGGGGTCGACCCCCCAACCCTGAAATCCCGAAATTTAGCAGTAAAAATTAATACTATGTTTAAAAAGTGGAAGTTAAATTATAAAATGGACAACACAACAGAGGATCCAACAACATATTTTAATTACTAATTAATTTACCTTGTTTGTGAGGTGATACTGCCGAACAATCCTTAATGTATATGAAAAGTAGTCTATTACTACTTCATATGACGCGTTTCGACTATC
>JAGFPH010001044.1:278066-305788 GCA_018207615.1 Philaenus spumarius
AATTGCGGGTTTTAAATGGATTTAGGATGAGCAATGTCCGCGTAACCTACAGCCGCTATAGGGAGTCGCAGGTTGCTTTCTGTTTTACTAGAGCCGACCCTTAAATATGAAAACTATGAAGGTTCAACAAAAATACTTTACTCTAACAAAACAAGATCATTCATCATCCTTACATCCTACAATATTTTACATGGGTAACTATATCAACATTTTAAAAATAAGCATGGAAATTGGTGTTTAACAAGTTCAATGCTACGCAAATTTCGTATTTCCTATGCTAGGAGGTGACATTTTATTTTTTATATTTATAGCCTAAATGAGTAGAAATTACTTTATTTTTTATTTTTGAACCTTTCTACGTAATAACTACTAATATTTTAAAGGTGCATAGCACATAGGCTTAAATGCTCTGTGTATTGAAAATTCTACCAACACGGGGGTTACGGTGCGAAGCACGCAATGCTCTGTGTATTGAAAATACTCCCAATACGGGGTTTGGCGTGCGAAGCACGTGATGCAATATGTATTGAAAATACTCCCAATATTTGCTTTTAATATATATAATCATTTAGTTTAATCCAAACGTGCAATGTTATGCACTTGGATTAATCAATGTATTATTTCATATACAAAATAGAAAAATAAAATATTTTGAACTCAATAGAATGACCGTTATGCGATCGTGTGATGTACTGCGATAAATGTACTGCGCATAACTCATGTAGTTTTGATTTAAAGTTAATGAAATAAAACAAATAATAACAGGTGCATGTTGTAAATTTGAACGAAGTCAGTTTATTAAAAATTGTAATTTCGACGAAAATCACAAGAAATCGACGTTGCTATGTTGCGAAAATATTCGTTTTTAGGTACCCTGAGTCACAAAAAGTGGGTCTGGCAACGTGTTTCATCTGTCTTTCTGTACGTTTGGTATGATTTGATATATTTCTGTTTTGTTTTTCGATGTTTGATTTTTAAGGGTAGTTATAAAAGTAAAATTATAAAACCCAATTTATTCAAAATCGACTGAAAGTTCAGTGAAATTTAAATTTTTGCCGAAATATCCGTTTTAAAGTCCCGTGAGGCAAAAACCGGTTCTTGCAAAGTTGTCTATCCGTTTGCATGTTCGGTGAGCTATAGACTAAACGGATTATTTGAATTCCATGAAATTTGGTATGTAGGTTTGGTTTAGAGACATTCATAAGGGTAGTTTGTGTATTTAAGTAAATTTACCGGTTTATTTCTTATGTGAGAATTAAAACGCTAGTTTTGGGAAATGCTTATAATTCGTTGAACAATCCTAATGCAGTTAACAATCCATGTACATTAAATTATAATAGTTTTGCTGTTAGTGTTGATTTAAAACATACATAATAAATGTGTCAGTATATGTGTTCAACCAGTGAACACAGTGCACTTTTTTGGGCAGGTAAAATATACAAGTAGATTACATTGATGTTTCTTTGTGGATGTGTTACTTTTACAATTATTACGGAACTCTGTTGCTTTTATTCTTAAATTTATAATATAATTTGAAATGATGCTTCCGTTTTGTTCTAAATAAAATACGCGTACTTATTTTATAGTGTTGTTTATAGTGATACGTTCCTAAACAACTGTTTCACCAACGTGTACAGAAGCACTATTGCTTCAACAGGATACCAGTGTACATATTTATTCATCGTAAAACTATGTGTGTGACCGTTTTCCGATGAGTAATCCATTGAATATATTTATTATGTACCTATACCAGTTATTAATAAAAATATCATGGTAGGTATACTGGTATTATATTGTAATACGTATACATGTTATTATTTGCATTGTTTATATATATTTTTAATTCGTCAGTGCCTTTTTTTGTTGTGGAAAAACAGTTAGACAGTCTGACGGTGTGATATTTTATTATATAATGTACTATAAATAAACAATATTACCAATTACTTTCGCAGGAATTAATTTGCCAGCTATTATTTTACATATTATCACAATACCTTCTGTAATATTGTGCTTAATGTATATTGCTACACTTGTCATTGAATAAAATACAGCTAGCGTTCATGGGATAGCTAAGTCAATTAGGCTATTATTATCACGCTACCGATATTAAAAATAATAAATCTGAATTCTAATCAGCCAAATAGGCTAAAGACCGACCGACCACACTCAGACCTAAACAATGCACACGGTAAAACAGTAGGACACGACTCTAGGGAAGTGACAACGCGTGACCTTGATCAGGACTCAGTCGCCTCCACCCCATCGTTCGTGCAATCTGACAACGTCGGACTCCTAATAAGTTACAGTAGATATGCACCTGAACTCTAGCGGCTCAAAACTGACTCAATTAGCCCGTACCCTTTTTCGTATGGCAGTGAGAGGTCTGGAGTAATTCTATAATCTGTGATATGACCAGCCCGGCCAGGCAGATGTCTCAACACTGGGGCGTCCAGTAAGCAATTGCTGATTTAATAGATCACAAATTTTAACAAATTTAAATGTCGTATTTGAAATCTCGTTGAATTTAAAAGAAAATGACACCAAACACGACATAATTATGATAATATGTACATAAACGTAATGATTTATTGACGACATTTTAACCCTAGAACCGGCAATGTTAACGAAAATTGATATCTTGGCGGTTGCAAGCATATTTTCAAAAATTCGCCAAATATAGTAATTATATACCAATCCAAAAGTAGTCTACACCTTTTTTGTAGAGAAAGGTTCAAAGAATTTATATATGCAATTAAAAAATTTATTTATGTCAAATGTTAAAAGTTATTGGCTCAAGAAACAAAAAATGTTCAGTAGCGAAAGGAAAAAGTAGTAAACATTTTGTGTAATGTTTTTCGTAAGTGTAAAAAAGTTTCGTAATTTAGTTCTAAATAGAACTGTATAAAAATATTTATTAATTTAAAATTTCGTATTTTTTAAAACAACTGTTTTTATGTTCCTACTACAAGATTGCTAAAAAAATTATGCCAACTATGTTTGGACTCATTACTATGCATTATATTATCATAATCATGTCGTGTTTGGTGTCATTTTCTTCTAAACCTAACTAAGATTTCAAATATGCCATTTAAATTTATTAAAATGTGTGTTTGATCAAATCAGAAGTTGCTTACTGGACGCCCCAGTGTATGAGTCATCTACCTGGCTGCCGGGCCAGCTGCGTTTGTGTTTGTACAGTGTAGGAACCGAGCAAATTTTCACGTACACACACCCCATTCCGAGCATGCGTCGTAAAACGAGCAAGGCTCGCAACGCAACCCCCTACTTTTTCGTGTCTATCGGCTTTCCCAATGCATAAGGAGCAAGAATATTCATTTATTTTATATTTGCTCGTTTCGCAGGTTTTTCACATACACATTCTTACACGGTTGTTTAGGATTTCTATTTCCAGGCTGCGCTGGCGTCGAGACTAACACGGCTTACTCTTAACTTACATTAGACAAGTCAATGTACACACCTCATGAACAGATTGCTCGCTATATGCAGTGAGGTACGTATTTGATTAAATACACTGTTGCGTCGACCTTGGAGACTGTACGACATCCGGCTTCTTAGAATGTTTTTTTACCCTTTTAACTTTCGATGACTCTGCAGTCTCGTAGGCCTACCTTTGACTGAAGATGTAATATTTAGTCAACTCTCTTACTAATTTCGTTTGAAACGTTTCTATAAAATACTAAGATCGGTTTGGTGATTGATAAGACACGTCTCACACTTGTTTAATATATTTTGTCGAAAAAATACGTACCGGTATTGTGCTTTTTTAAAGATTGTTAAAGAGTAAGTTTTCTAAATGTTGGGACATTCTTTATTTGTAATAAATTGTTCAAAACACATGAAGTGTTTTTTTTTTTTTTGTGAATTTGTTATGTATTTTTGTCTTTATGTTATCATCTTTTAAACAGATTAATAAATATAACTTATACAAAATTACTTACCGTAATAAATCTTAAGTATGATATTGATAAATTCAAGATTTATTATTTTGAAAAATGAAAAAAATTACATTTGTTTCAGTACATTTTGTCAGTAATGTAATTTATAACATAAATTAACAATTTTATAAAATTTCAAGTGTATACGTTGTAATTGATACAACCACAAACGGTATTTAATGATTATGGTAAAAGAAAACTTTTCTAAATATAAAAATATACACCAGTTTCCTGATTCTCCCACGGAAGCAGACAAATTTGTAGTTTTGTCTTCTTATTATTAATATTTATAGAAAATAAATGTCGACACCGTCTGATTTTTTGTGACATTACCAATCTGGGCATAATTAAGAAAAATTATCAAGTTTTGTTTACCCTTATGTAATATCATTTAAAAGTATACTTTTTTTGGTAGGAGGCGGCTTTAAAAATGTACAAATATTTTATTGGTGGGAAAAATAATTTTTAAAGCGAATTATTACGAGTTCCATTGATCTTACAGAGGTAATTTAAAAAAATAAATAGTAAAATGCATTTCTTCTATCTATACTGGTTGGTATGGGAAAACCTAAAAGCAACTGAAAACCTCAAAACAAGGAACACATTTACGTACTTTTTACAATACTTGTAATGCAAAGTTACTTCTTAAATACACATATTATAAGGAAAGGTCAAAATACGGTACCTAGATTTGTAAAATCCCTTCAAATTTAAGATGGCACAAACGAACTATAAGTCTTATTTTACTGCTTGCTTTTGTCAATTGTAGAGCTTTGAGTCATATTTTGTTATGTTGATTTACTCCAAAGTGCCATAATATAAATGAAAAGAAAACATACCAAAGAATACAAATTTTAGAACGTGTTCTGTCAGAACTATACCAATGAACTAGGCCAAAAAAACCACCAAGCTCAGTGTTTTATTCAGTTCATTAATGTGATTCACAGAAGACATTTTGCTGTCAATATTGAGTCTGTCGATAATTAGCCACCGTTGATATCTCCATAAATTATAAAGCATGAAAACCAAAATCATGTTATGTTTCCAAAATCAGAACTCAAAAAATATATTTCTAGGGCAAAAAATACAGTTTCATAGAAAATTAGTTTGTAAGTCATTTTTTAGATATTCGTAAGATGTTGCTCATAAACTTCTTTTGTCCATAATTTAAATAAATAATCTTAACTTTCGTGAAAAAGTGATAATATGTGTTTTCCATGCATACGGTGTTTGGGAGCCAACACCTCATTTTACTGGTCCCATCTCTAATGGAAAATGTATTAAAGAATGTTTATGTTCAGTATTTGTAGCATTCACGTATTGTTATTACCAACATTTTAGTGTAATTTTCTGGTTGAGTGATGGTACAACACCCTTGGCATGTGAGTTTACCTCATACTTATTCGGTTTATTACAATCACATTCATAGTGCAGTACCATTAAAGCTGGCTGTTATATTCTACTCGAATTGTATTTGCCATTATACAATTTAATTGATACAGATTTGAACCAAAATTTAGGTTTTTTAGGTTGTGAAATATTATTGATAACTCCATATCTAAATATCGCAGTTAAGTACTAAATAGGTGTATGACTATGAATGACACATATAGTCTACGCTAATAGCCTGATTGCTGAACTGCATTTGCACTATTAGCACTATCTCCACTATTAGATGTAGTCAAATTTCATAACGAATATTAGTTATGATTAATTAAAATATAAATAAAAATTAATTGCTGTTAGTTGGTAAGCGCATCACTTGAGAACGGCTCGACCAATTTGGCTATTTTTTGTTTTAAAATGTTTGTAATAGTCCGAATTAGTGTTTTATAGAAAGACAATTTTGAAAAGCATATTTTTGTTTGTGTTTGCTTTTAGTTTGTCAATCTAACATAAAAAAGATGTAAAAAATAATAAACTGATTATAAATATGCTAATTAAAGTTGCTAAGGTAATGAATGTAAACAAACATGTGTTTAATAGAAAAAACTTTGAACACAAAATCTCACAACTAATACGTTTATTAACTCAAACGCGTTTCACAACAAAGTCGCCATCTTCAGTGATGCACGAGTTACAGAAGTCAAACTATATAACTCAAAGCGAACTTTAACTGTAGCTCGTACATCACTGAAGATGGCGACTTTGTCGTTGAAACGCGTTTGAGTTAACAAACGTATTAGTTGTGAGATTTTGTGTTCAAAGTTTTTTCTATTAAACACATGTTTGTTTACATTCATTACCTTAGCTACTTTAATTAGCATATTTATAATCAGTTTATTATTTTTCAAATCTTTATTATGTTAGATTGACAAACTAAAAGCAAACACAAACAAAAATATGTTTACTACTGTATTATAAAGCGTTGCCATGTCCACGTATAGTATTTTTAGTATAATAGAATGGTTAATTCGTGTATTTTGGAGACGACTAATAAATAATGCTTTGTCATTTCTATTTCCAAAAATAATCACTAAATTATCACATAGGTAATTCCGTTTTTTATGACTTTATTTACTTAGTGTACCTAATGTCTTGGACATGGTTAATTAAGACTGGAGTCTATAGAGCATAAAGCACTACAAACAGCGAACTTTTTTGTATCGTTCCCGGTTACTTTTAAAACCTATGGTACTAGTGACACTCAAATTAGTTATAGTGTATGGCAACTTTCAAGTCAATATCTTTGTTGTCTTCGAATTTGAATTACTGTATTTATAATAAAACTGTGCTACACATTTAAATAAAAGGTATCCAAATAAAAATGTTTCCCATCAGTACATCTCACAGACAGTTGATAAATTTTAAATAATATGTACCTTTAGCTATTAAAAAAATAGTAGAATTGGAGTTTAGGATAAACTTTCTTGTATTAAAGTTTTTGGTAACTGCGGCGTTAATCAGTCAAATTTTCAGCATTCGTCGAAGGCCGTTTTATTTAGCCAGAAAACGGTTGGGCGAGAAACGGAAACTATTGTTGGCCCGTTCCTTATTGAGGGTAATTTTGTCGGAGGCACACCAACTTGAACTTGAGTACATAAACCACATAAAAGATTACTAAAGAGATTAAGAATTTAATCTAACCAGAAACTGGCCGATGAATAGGTCTAAAGGGTTCTGTTGAGTAGCATGGAAGAACATCTGGCTATTATATGCTTGTGGTAAATTTAAACCTTTAACGTAAAAAACCCTGCGAGTTAATTTAATGGGTCCTAGAAATAAAATAATAATGAAGTGCATTTCTATTTCTAGAGAAAAGAAGGGTGTTACTGAACAGGTGTTATTTTTGCTCGGAGAGAAATTGTGAACATATTAAACCTCTTCCGCGATGTTTATAAAGAAAATGTAAAACTTCGTCAGATATTCTGCTACATGTAGCATATTTATTTTTATTTTTAAAAGGACCGAGTCCGTATTGCTAATAACTATTACAACTTTAAATATTTATAATTCAACTCTTCGACAAAATAAGTTGTTTTCGCAATTGTAAAGAACTTGAGAAAACTCTTTCACAGTTTTGTTGTCTTCGAATTTTAATTACTGTATTTAGATTAAAACTGTGCTATAAGTTTTAGTAAAAGTTTCCCATCAGTAGATTAACAGATAGTTGATAAATTCAAAGGAGATCGATTGATTGGTTACCAAAAAAATCGTATACAAGGGATGGTATGTTCAGTGGTCAGAATGTTACGCCAAGCGTAATACTTTTTAATTGCGTAGTGTTGGAAAACGGTTTACCTTTGAATGATGCGTTTTGAATTTTTTAATAGTCAAACTATTACATTTTAACTGAATTATTTGGTCATTTTTAAAAGTCATTTTCAATTTATTTTAAAATCTTAAATTACAAAATTTTAAGCCTTCCCCAAAATATTGTTTAGGGGGTTAATATTTTTACAATATATGTACACGTCTTTTATATAAATATGAGTGAAATTGTATTTAGATCGGTAGATTGGTTAGTTAGATATTCGTATCCAAGCGATGGTATGTTCAGTCGGAATGATCCTCAACGCACCGTTACGCCGAGTGTAATACTTTTTAAATTTCATAGAACTGAAAACGGTTTGACTTAAAAATATTCGGTTTGAACATTTGATTTTATAGTAAAACGATTTCATTTTAACGCAAATTATTTGTTAATTTTCAAAAGTAATTTTCAATTTATTTTTAAATCATAAAATAAAAAATATTAGGCCTTTTCCAAAATATTGTTTAGGTAGCACCGTTGCGCCGAATATAATACTTTTTCAATTGCATAGTACTGAAAAACTTCAATTGCAAGTTAATTAAAATTATATTGATTGACACCATTAATTTCAGATCTAATTATACTATTGAATATATTATTTGTATATATACTTTTTGTGCATATGATATTTAAAGTGCATTTAATCTTTCCGCTTGTCTGTGTATCTATTTGAATTGCTTTTATTTGATTTAATAATTGTTTATTGTATAAAACACAGTCAGTACTCACGAAAAGAAAATTGAGGAAAGTGGGACATCAATGTAAATTTTTAACCGTATAAATTGCGTTTAAGATGTTCCTCTAGCCTATTTGTATTGTAATTATTTGTAAATGAGCAAACATTTGTATATATTCGATTACGATTGTGAGTCTATTGATGCCCCGTTTTAAATTATTACTTGTTGTACCTTCTGTGCAATTTGGACACTGAGGTTAGCATGTATCTTGCAAAGGAGAGAGACACAGTCATATATACAGACGCTGATAGCAAAATTTTCAAAGAAATGGTTTATTCAGTGATTAAAGCAGCATCGAAATTAGTACACTTGTTTTCAATATATAGCCCGAAAATCCAGTAAAACATTTTCGGCAGCTTTATTTTGTACTATGTAGAGATAATTAAGTATGTTACAATATATTTTTATAATTTAATATTTTTGTAATAATTTTTTTTTTTTATTGTAACCCGTTATTAGATATCTAAAGGTAGTCTTTGTAAATTAAAAGTTAAACCATTTATTGATTTATATCAGAACTTTGTACGTATGTACGTACGTATCTTAATTCATGTAGAACATCTAAATATATTCACTTTTCTGTTTATGACTTCTAATTAATTTGCATTATTAAATTGTCAGTCATTACTCACTGTATGAAAATGCTAGTTTTAAAGTTAATCAGTTATTTACTTTGATTTTAATATAACCCGTGTAAATATCAGTTTAAACGCAATGGCAGGCTTAGTGCTATTGTAGGCCTAAATATTTAGTAGTATACCTATTTAAACTGTTGTTAAATAATTTGGATATATTATTAATGCAAGCAAGGCTTCAAAGGAGATAGAGCCACACATGATGAGCGTAAAAACAACACAGATGTATATCCAGACTCTTGTTCTGAACACAAAAGTTCAGCGTATCTAATTTAATAATTTCCGAAATATTTCAGACAGTTCAACTAACCCGACTTTTGTGTTAAAATTACAAAACTGCGCTGGATCAGAGGCGGCGCGGCGGTACCGGTAGGGGGACAATGGCGAGTTAACAAATTTAAGTCAAAACATTAAATAAGAATTAATATTGAATTTGATTTTCAGTATAAAGCGTAGTGTTAAAATTACTCCGAAAGTCCTAAGGCGGCGATTCGGCTCCAATCAGCGCAGAGTTAAGCCCCGTGGCAATGTGTAGTCTATAAGCTCATTTAAATTTAAATGCTATTAAATGCATCTACAGCTTATACATATTATGTATGTATTATAATTATTTAAAATAAAAAAAATAATATAAGGAGCTTTATAAATGTTTACAGCTAGCCCCACAATAGCGCATTTTGTTACAGTAACTTTCCTGTCTTCTATATTCAAACGTTATTACTCTATAAATTAGATTTATATTGTCACTCTTTGATTGAACCTTATAAAATAATATTTTCAACGGCGAAAATAAAATGCAAATACAATAGAAAACTGTAACAACTGAAACTGGTAAACCCAATTAATAAAGATTACTTCCTACTTTAAAAACTGTTATTTCACAATGCAAATGAACATAACATATATAAATGTGTAGGGAATATTAGATAATATTCATTGAAGTGTTTACTGCAGGGACAGATGAACAAAAAATCGAACTAAAAAACTCGAGGAAGGTCATAGTTGAGCAAGTATGAATTGATTTCCGGCCTGACATACTGTAAGACAACAACAGAATGGCGCGGAAAAACTTTCTTCCTATACGTTTACAGAACTTGTAACTGTGTATGTGACATAGCAACAACGATTGCTCGCAGTACATGTACAGTGTTAGTTATAAATTTGCATATAATTGAAAATATAATGCAACAATTATGTTTAGTATAATTTATTTAGAATAAGTGATAATTATTATTCAATAAAATTAAGGAACGTAGAAAAGTTAATAGTGCATGTACACTACGCATTTGCTCGGATCCTACGCTGTACAAGTATGTGTGTGTGTGTGTGTGTGTGTGTGTGTGTGTGTGTGTGTGTGTGTGAGTAAGGGTCTTCTAACCCGTCAGGGGCCATGGCTGGTGGAATAGAGTATATTGTCCGCGAGAGGAAAGAAGTCCTCTGAGCTAGGACGGTATGCAGCAGTGTTTGTATGTTACCGCACGGCATTTGCAGGCGCTCCGCGTTGTCCAGACCTTTCGCGCCTTATAGTTTTGTTTCTGCTAATGTGGAATCCCTGTAGAACAGCCGTTAAGTGCAGGGCTATAGAATACTTGGGCTAGACCAGTCCGCCACGGAAAGCTACGTTTTATTTTTTATTTTTGTCATCAATAATTGTATTACTCTAGGTTTAAATTTGATTATAATTATTTGTATAATATACAATATACTAAAGTTAGCACACTTTTAATTTGATTCTCTGAAACATTTCTGAAAAATAAACACGAAATTGAACAAAATGTGTCACATTATTGAAAACAATTGTATTTATTACAATGAACCACCAAAACTTGAATGACATACTGCAGTTTAATAAAATATGTGTAATACTTATAAAATAAAAGACATAAAAGTTATAAATACTTACACATAATGAGTAGCTTATATGCAGATATGCACATGACATAATAATTAGGCCTACTATTGACATAAAATATAAAAAAAAAATGTATATAAATTTTCCTTCCCTAGGCCTTAGGGAATAGTTAATTTAATAGTTGAATTTAAACAATTGAACTATTTTAATTTAAATTAACACTGTGCAATTTAACTTAGTCTACAAGTTTAACTTAAAATTAATTATGTTTTATTTTTTATTTTTGTCATCAATAATTTTATTACTCTAGGTTTAAATTTGATTATAATTATTTGTATAATATTATATATTTATTTATATCTAATTATTCTGAAAATTTTAAGTGCATTTTGCTAGTAAAGATTTTTTAAATCCCATCTTGTATGTTTTGTTGTATTTGTGAGTGTTTTGACGACGTGGGTTTTATACAATGTTATTAAATTAATTATTAATTAATTAAATTTAATTAATTAATTAATTAATCGTACAATAATTATTGCAGTACAAACACTGCAATAATTTACGAATTTTACATGTACTTTATTGCTATTTAATACAGTAGTATTTCTTTTTTAGCGACCGCTAATAATCAAAACCGCAAATACCAAGCCCGCGAATGTCGAGGGATTTACTGTATATCAGTTTTTTTAGTAGGCCTATCAACAAGCTTTTGCTAGTTTTGTATATAAATTTAAAATGGTTTACAATTTAATATTGTATAGTAATTTAAGAACTTGTAAACACTATGTACACAAGTGTAAATATAATCTTACTTGTAAATACAATAACGGGTTTTCTTACTGCCTAACAGTACAAAATTTTACAGTAACAACTTTCTTTCTTAATAACAAACTTTTTTATAGTAATCCTATACTGTAATAAAGTTAGTTTTTAAAACTGGAAGGCTTATCAAACCTTAATGGTTTTCTCAACACTAGTCTATTAACACAATTAAATAGATACAAAAAGTCAAACCTCAATTGGCTATTTTACATGTTTTGCCACAGTGAATGTGACCGCAGAATGCCGTGTGCAACGTAAGCTTAGCGCCGACTAAGATAAGCGCCTGCAATTTTTTGAATAGGCAAGAGCTCAGGGGACTTCTTTCCTCTCGCGGACAATATGTGTGTAACAAGGGCTTAAATGAAATTGTTCATCGATGTATTTTGAATCAATGAAAAATAAAAAACCTGAAGTTCTAACTTACAGTCTCTCGTCACAGTACGTGTCCACTTTGTAAGCATTTATAAGTTGGTAACATCAATTAGGTTTTGTATAACAGAAATGCAAGCATTAAAAAAATTGCCTGAAGTTTTAACTTACAGTCTCTAGTCACAGTATGTTTACCTGCATTCAACATTCAATAGTAAAATGTGCTTAGGTTGGCACCACTACTCTATCTCCTAAAAACATTTTGTCGCCTGCAAACATATCAGCTGAGTGTTGTAAAGTAAATTTACGCCGATTTAAGCATAGGTACTTTTAAAATAATCTCACATTTATCGAACAAGGACGGTTATCAGAAGATAAAAATATATTTTATGACTATATAACTTATATGCATACAAAACGTCGCCATAATTACAGATCCCGGAGTGAATGCTGGCACTTGGACTATCGGCTACTAACCATACTAAAAACATCAGTACTCACGGCGGGTAGATAAACCAGTTCGATGTTCCAATTTTATTCTTTTCAATTTATATCCGAGGTCTTTTTTAACATATCATACTTATCTTGAGTTGTTAGGGCTCTTCTTTACCTTGAAGAAAACTCCCGAGTGTACAGTATGATTTTTAATAAAAAGGTCTGACTAAAGCCGCAAAATCGATGAAACATGGATTCGTAATAACGTGTTTCGGATTCTATTTATAAATTAATAATCTGGGAAACTACTTTAAGTTATAAAGAAGGCTTTATATTTTTTACGTGTTAGCTTAAAATGTGGAAATTATCGCTTAAAACTCCCAAAAAATGCGTTAAAAATAATCAATCTTTACTCAGTTAAACTGGTGATTAAAAGGAGTTGCCGTCGATTTCTTTCAATTATGAGATATAAAATCAAAGCACATAGCCTTTAAGGCTCTGCAGTATATAAATCTTGTCACTTTTCTCGCCCATAAGAATAATGTTACACTTGAACATTCGTACCGCTGCCAACTTTAATCACACAGTTATGTTTTACGGCTTATTTCAAAGATCACGTTAACGCGGATGTTTCCCTTTTTTTAAATCGCAATTTTTTGATAGTTTTTGAAAAAAATTAGTTCAAGTTTGAAAACAATGTTTCAAGTTCTTGATTTTTGTTGTTCAATGAAAACCGATATCGAAATTTTCAAAAAAGGAAAACAACCGTTATTTTATCTTCTATCTGATAGGAAAAAATGAATTTTCTAACTTATAAATTAAAGCAGATACAAGTGTTCAAAGGAAGTAACGTACCTAGACATACGGTGTCGCTCTCGCGCGGATCATATAAGAACTACTCAGTTGCGTATGAATATAACTTTTTACAAATAAAAGGCACTACTTTCAATATTGTCTGCAATATTACAACTCAAAAATTATCGAATTTAAATTATTCAACGAAAAAAACACGTAACTTATGAAAGTATCCTTAACTTGCAAACTGTTTCTGAAATATATTTCTTTAAAAAAATATTATTACATACAAAAAATAATGTAATTGAAAACCTACTGTTGATGATGCAAATTAAAACTTATTTCAAAATACTGATTTCTGATTGAATCCCCGTAAGTACATTCATGAAATATCCGACCAAGTTCAGTATTAGGGATTACAGTTTATTGGTACTTTTCTCGGGGCCATGAAATTAGGCGGGTGAGGGAAATGTCGGTGTTGCCAACTCGTGCTGTAGTTATTTCTACAACTTACACCCGTCAAGTAAAGGTTTTGAAGCTCGATAGTAGTGTTTTCTCTCGTGCTTGTGAATCTGTCTACAGAGCACTGTGAAATAAAATTATACCACTGCCTTCTGAAAATGCTACTGATTCCAATGGTATGACTTTTTTATTTTTCAGCAAACGGCAGCAAATAATTAACAGAAGAATAAAAACCTAAATGGTAATTTAATTTAAAACCGCTGTGTAGGCCTATTGAATTTTTCACCAACCAATTTTTGTTTTTTTTTTTTGGTCAGCAAGATTTCGTCTGCTGCAAATTTGTAGAAAATCGTATGAATAAATTTTTTTTATGAGATTATTAGTTTAGTTGTAAAATGCATAACTGTTACTTTCTCACAAGTCAAGCTCATTAGTTATTTATTTTACAATTTAAGGTGTTTCACAACTTTTTAGGTTGAAAAACGGCGTCCGAAACACGTTAGTACGAAGTGCATATTTTTGCTATTTTACGTAAGGTATAGAAGACCCTTAATAAAGCTTATAACGGATCTCAGTTCGTCGAAAGGACGAGTCGCAATAGAAAGCGGCGTACGAAAATGTTTTTTGTATCCACTCACGTCCTTCCCCCTTCCCCCTCGAACATCACGCCAGGACAAGGCCGGGTGCCAGCGTTCGCGCCGAGATCTGTATAACGGATTTTAGGATACATATATGAAAGGTATCCCTAACCCTAACCTAGGCCCACTTACTTTAAATCCCTATTATTGCGCGCAGAATATTTGCAAATTCACAACACGAATCGCAAGAACGTATACAATTTGATTATTCACAATTCGACGCGCAAGATAACCTACAAACACCCTCACCGCTCACCGGCTAAGTTCGACGACACATTGAACTCCGAACTGAACACTCGACTGCCTGAACTGGCGAATCGGGAGAGAAGAAGGTAGGTTAGTCGTATCGTATCGTTCAACAGATACGAAATATCGAGATGGCAGTCGCTGTGACGTCATCTATGCTAGAATATACAAAGAGCTTTCGTGTTCTTATAATATCATCCCGGTTACGTCCTGCCTGTCGGTCTGTTTGTTATATATTTATGTCCACCACCTTTTTCGATGAAATTTAAAAAAATTTCATTGTTCCTGAATAAAATAGAACTGAAAGGATTTTTTTTAAATCACGGAAAACGGAAATATAATAAACCTGTTCGGTCATACTTTTCTATCGATCGTTCTTTTTTTTATTTTACTGGATGTATATAGATCCGTTTATTTATTTGTTAAATCACTAATTTTGTTTTGTACATTTCTTTAGTTTAGTTAAAATTGTAATTTTTCCATGACCGTGACAAGCTGTAGTAAACTGGATTTCCTAATAAGTAAACGCAGAAAATTATCCTCATGAAAACTATACTGAGTAGACCTATAAGAACTATTTTCCAACCGCAATGTACGTGACATTTTACCTATCCTTCAACTGTGGAGCAATCTGAAGCAATTGCTAAATGTTTTTAGTTTCAAAACCTAGTTCGACTGCGTATAGTAAATGTTATACATCTGTTGCGCCTAGAATGTTTAACTTAATCCCAGAAAACATTAGACAAAGTGCAACACTCAATACATTCTTAAATCTGATGAAAGCGTGGTTGTTTAGCTTAATTGATGTCGACCATTTAATAAGTATTTTAAAGTAATATTAGTTTATTATTTTTATTACAAATATTATCTATTAGTTTACCTATATATATATAAAAGCGAAATACCACTCACTCACTCACTCACTCATCACGATTTCTCAAAAACTACCGAACGGATTGAAAGGAAATTTGGTATGTAGCTTCCTCTAGGGCCATAGGTGCTCACTAAGAAAGGGCTTGAAAAATTCGAAATTTTAGGGGGGGTTTAGGGGGATCAAAGTTATTAAATCACGATTTCTTCAAAACTACCGAACGGATTGGAATAAAATTTGGTATGTAGCTTCCTCTAGGGCCATAGGTGCTTACTAAGAAAGGGTTTGAAAAAAATCTAAATTTTAGGGGGTTTGGGGGGATCAAAGTTATTAAAAACGGTTTCTTCAAAACTACCGAACGGATTGGAATGAAATTTGGTATGTAGCTTCCTCTAGGGCCATAGGTGCTTACTAAGAAAGGGTTTGAAAACATTCGAAAATTCAGGGGTGCTTTGGGGGGATCAAAGTTATTAAATTACGAGTTCTTCAATACTACCGAACGGATTGGAATTAAATTTGGTATGTAGCTTCCTCTAGGGCCATAGGTGCTCACTAAGTAAGGGTATGAAAAACTTCGAAATTTTAGGAGGGGTTTGGGGGGATCAAAGTTACTGAAATCATAATTTCAGATCTTTTATTATTATGACAATAGTGCTTTTATTATTTAAGATCTATATATATATAAGCCAAATACCACTCACTGACTGAACAATTAAAAAGAATACAATTACGTTAAAAAGACTGAAAATAAAAACCACCACGGCCAACGCCGTACGGGTCAGCTAGTTGATTATAAAAATGTGTGTTACATGAAGAGAATAAATTATGAACAAATTATTAAATATGGGATTAAAAATACATTTGCATAAGTGAGGATGTGGGTGTGTTTCTTTGCTGATATAGAAATGCAAATGCTAAGCAAACGCCATAATCCTTATATGCAATAAGTATACGCACATTATGTGAACATATTAAAGATTTTTACAAAAATACCCTTCAATTTTCCCAAAATTTCTACGATTTCTTTTCCTTTTTATTGTTTTAGAAGAGTCGTAACAACGATCCTCTGTCCTAATCAATCCTCATTCCCGTGAAACACACAATAATCTATTTGCATTTACTTCGCTGCAGGGGTTAGTGAGCGAAACGAGCGAAGGTGAAGCCCTCTAGCCTTAGTCTTATAAAAACAAATTCCGACCTAGGCCTCGTCCGCTAGGTCGGTAGAGAGGCGCGGTGCGGTACCGACCTCCAACAGTTCTTCATTTATTCGAAAACGGCGCCGCGCCGCGTCGAGCCACGTTACCTCCCCTAACGTACCTCCGTTTATGTTAGAATTTACATAAATTTTCCCTTTTCTTGGAAAAGTAACTCTTCTAATTTAACAATTTAAAAATTAAATTAACCAGATATTGCCAAATGTATGCTCGAAATAATAAACCTTATTAGGTTTTTCTAGCTCGTAAAGTTTTTAAGTAGGCCTAATATGATTCTAAACAAAATTACTATTTCGTCGTAAATAAATTTTGTTGGAGCGCGGTAGTTTTCCTCGCCGCGCCGCGCCTCTCTACCGACCTAGTGGACGACCGGCTTAAATTTAGTTGAATATATCTGAAAACTCATAAGGTGATCATGGACTGAAGATATGTTTACTATTTCAACAGTGTTTGCTGGAGACGACCCGCAAGTACTTTTGTGGAAAGCTTTGTCCCATTTTAATCATTTAACGACACTTTAATGGTGAATATTACGTATTTATACTTTATGTGTTGTGTAGTGTTTTGTGTCATGTGTTCATCGTTTTAAATGTTCGTCTTCGACAATGACAGTGGTATGTGTCGAAACTAGTTAGACCCAGCAGCAGTAGAGGGGAAATTAACAGAACCATTTGAAGGTTGGTAAATTAATTTTAAAAATTTTACAATAATGGTCCAGGAAGTAGGAATCACAATAATAAATAACGATTTTATTATACGATATAAAGATTTATTCAGTTCGCTTCCTTCACTAAGGGATCGCGAACCATGTAGGGGTGTGTGTTCTGTGTTGTTTTCAATTTGTATTTTATTTAATCGTTATTTGTTTAGTTGTATTTTACTGGATTTGTACATACAGAGTGTTCATAAAGTCCCTTTAACACCCTTATTATTTTTGTTACCGAAAATAAGTTAACAAAACTTTGTAATATATCTTGTGTTGTATAACAGGACAAATGTTGTACATATCTGAACCTTTATGATTTTTGGGGGCTTGAGTGGGTAGGGGGGTTAAAAATTTAAAATATAAAGGTAGGTTATGTAATAAACAATTGAAACGCTTATTAAAAGAGAAACAGAATGGCGCAAACTAGAGCTTGGTATCTCGCTTCGTTTCAAAGTAACGGACAATCAAAGTTCTGTGAAATGATATTACCATAGCATCAAAGCAGGTTATTAATTTGTTATTATTAGGAATAAGTAGGTTGTGTGTTATTTTCTAGAACTTTGATTGCCCATTACTTTGAAACGAAGTAAGATACTAAGCTCTAGTTTGCGCCATTCCGTTTCTCTTTTCAATTGTGATTACATGACCTACCTTTATATTTGAAATTTTTAACCCCCCTAAGCCCCCAAAATCATAGAGGTTCAGATATGTCCAAAAATTTTTCTGTTATGCAACACGAGATATCCACAAAGTTTTGTTAATTTATGTGGAAATTCATGCAACGCAAAAAATGTCTTTCTCTGGCAAAAGAGAGCTTTGCGCACAATGTTAGGACTTGGTAAGTTTAGTTCTTGTAGAGAACATTTTCATTGAGTTGAAAATATTAACCTGGCCTAGGTTATTTTGCAGTGTTTGTCGCATGTCAGGTATAACTTAAGTAGTCCTGATCCTCGTAGCGAAGTCCATTCCTACGGTACAAGGAATAGAAATAAGATAAATGTTCCGCGAGTCAGGCTCACAAAATCTCAAGCCCACTTTGTTCAGATTTGAGTAAGATTGTTCAATATGTTGCCAAATGATATCAAACATCTGCCCAGGGAAAATTTTTAAATAGCCAGAAAAAGAAATTTTTTGTGGGAAATTTTGTTGTGGGCCCTGTATAGTAAAAAATAATTTGATGATTCTGGAAAATCCTGGCACGGAGTGTATTGAAATTATGGCAAATAACTATAGGTCTAGTGGTAGTTATTGTGATACAATGTGTAAGTTTTCATCGCCTTATGTTGTACGTCCATTTATATCTATACAGGGTGTAGAAAAGTCTGGAAACGGTTTAATATTTCGTATATAAAGAAAATTTGAAGGTAGATGTGATTGAGGAACCTAATCTACGTAAAAATTCTATTTTATTAAGATTTCAAATAATTTATCGGCCATCTTGTATCCGCCATTTTGAATGAAACTTTGGGTTTTTTTTTAAATGGGAAGGTGGTCATGTGATACATCATTTCGATGTAGAATTTCAAGAGAAACCCAACGGTAAAATTTGCACATCCATATCTTTAACCATTTAAAAATGGGGGCAAAAAACAACGAAATCGTGTTTTTCGATTCTGCAACATTTTGCTGTACTAATATTTGTTTAGTATTAATTATCCTTCTTTTTGAATTCAGAATTAAATAAGCTTTCAAACGTTGTGAAACACGACGATATTTGGTTGAACCACTCGAAATCAATTTTGAAAAAATCAAAATGGCTGTAACTCAAAAAATTATAAATACTCCCAAATATCGTTGTGTGGCATATCGTTTGAAAGCTTATTTAATTCTAAATCAAAAAATAATAACAATTATAAATAAAAAGAAATAGTACAGAAAAATTGGGCAAAATCGGAAAACTCTATTTCGTTGTTTTTGGCCGATATTTATAATCGGTTAAAGATGTGGATGTGCAAATTTCACCGTTGGGTTTCCCTTGCAATTTTACATCGAAATGATGTATCACATGACCACCTTCCCATTAAAAAAAGTTTCATTCAAAATGGCGGATCCAAGTTGGCGGATATCTTTTTGGAAACTTAATAAAATAGTATTTTTACATAGAGTAGGTTCCTCAATCACACCTTCCTTCAAATTTTCTTTATATACGAAATATTAAATCGTTTCTAGACATTTTCTACCCCCTGTGTACGTATAGACTACTGTTGTAAGTTTTTGAAATATTGTTTGTATTGTTTTAAAACAATATCTATTGCAGTTTTAAAATTGTTTAATGACAGAAAATAAATATCAAACAGCTTTAGAATGAGGTATAACTCGACCTAGGTTTACGTTTAAAAATTGCAAGACTTCCTAAGTAAGCCAAACTATAGGTTATAGTGACAAATATACTATACCCTAACAGCGAAGTTGCATTATGGTTTGCTTTATAGTTTTTAAATTATGAAATAAATTCCAGACTTTAGTCCAACCCTATTTATAGAGTGTTCATGAAGTCCCTTTAACCCCTTTCATTATTTAAGTTACTGAAAATAAGTTAAACAAATCTTTTGACATATCTGACCCGCTATGATATGGGGGGGGGGGGGTAACAATTTCAAATTTAAAGGTAGGTCCAATTCACCATTGTAAAGGTTACTAAAAGAGAAACAGAATGTCGCAAACTAGAGCTTAGTATCTTGCTTCGTTTCAAAGTAAAGGACTATCAAAGTCCTGGAAAATTATATTTGTATTATCCTCAAATGTGTTTGTCAAAGATTTTTGTCGCTAAGCGATATCTCCCTTAATTCTTCATCAAAATTAATTATTCAAGCATCATTTTAAAGCTTATGTTCCCCGCTATTGACGAAAAATAGACAAACAGCTTAAAATTAATGTTTTCGTTACAAAAATTGATTTAAAAAACTTTTATATTATACTTCATGTGGTACCCAATGAAAGGCGCCATCGATTAACAATCTGTTTAATTAACATGACAGCTGTTAGTTTCATTGTTTTCATTCCATACGCAAGTGTTATAAACTGTTATTTATAAACCGATGTAAATAAATAAACGCAATTAACTGAACTAAATCAACGTATCACATCAGGTAAGTACTCCTAATTTGCGAAATATTCGCACGGGTCAGCTAGTAACATCTAATCAGATTGTTAATTTGTTAATATTAAGAGTAAGTAGGCTACTGAGGGTACTAATCGTTTTGAAAAAGGCTGTTTCTTCAATTTTTGTATAATTAGATTCTAAAAATTCTCTTACTGGAATACACAAAGATTTATCAAATGTGTTAATAATATCAGAACGTTACATTAGGTATGCAGCAGTAGTTTTCTAAACCTTTTTTTCGTGCAGGATTGCTAATCATAAAAACATTGACGAAATTAAATTTTTTGTATGTGTATCATCAACAACCTACTTGCTCCTAATATTAACAAATTAATAACGTGCTTTGATGTTATAATAAAAAATATAATTTTCCAGAACTTTGATTGTCCATTACTTTGAAACGAAGCAAGGTACTAAGCTCAAGTTTACGCCATTCTGTTTTTCTTTTAATAAGCTTTACAACGGTGAATTACATGGCCTACCTTTAGATTTGAAGTTGTTAACCCCTCCCCCTCAATGTGTCCTGCTTTGCAACACAAGATATGTACAAAGTTTTGTTAACTTATTTTCAGTAACAAAAATAATAAAAGGGGTTATAGGGACTTTATGGACACTGTAAGTTATACAGAGCGACTATTTTAAGTGTGCCACCATTGGTATATCAGAAGCGACAAGATTTACAGGAAACTTTAAATAGGAGACTTCACCTACTTTTTAGTGGCCATTAAAAATATGAATTTGAAATTTCGAAAATGTGTCTCCATTTTCCAATATGGCGGCCAACTTTCAAATTTATTATGGAAACCCCTATTTTTATGACGGATTTATATTTTACATGCAATTTAAAGTCTTTACTATTCTTGGTGTTTTTTTTATAAACTTAACCGTTTAGCCGCTAGGAGCGCTGAAAGTTTCAGAAAGTTTTATTTCAACAATTATTAAAGAGGCTTATTTTCAATTTGCAAACAATAAAATTTAACTCAAAGTGCAATTAGTTTTACAATGGAATGTTAAAAATCTGTTGCAAATTCATAAATACTTTACTTTATACAAAAAACGTACTTAATTCTGTTAAATCGCTAACACAACCACTGTGTATTGTGTAAGAAGATGTATTTATGTGCGCACGCATGTATTTATGAAGATGGAGGACACTTTGAAAACCTTCTTTAAGTCATAATTAATTAAGTCATCTTGACTGCCTTTTTGTGTCCCAAAACATATTGTTGCTATGATACAAAGAAGTTTCTTACAGTACTATGTACGCTTTACGATGTAGGAGAAGAAATCTGTAAAAATAGTACAGTTGTCATGTAAGCTATTTAGGTACTTTATACGGAATAGCTTTTAACTTAACAGAAAAAACTAATTAATTTAAATTAATTAATTATGACTTAAAGCAGGTTTTCAAAGTGTCCTCCATCTTCATGAATACATGCGTGCGCACATAAATACATCTTCTTACACAATACACAGTGGTTGTGTTAGCGATTTAACAGAATTAAGTACGTTTTTTGCATAAATTAAAGTATTTATGAATTTGCAACAGATTTTTAACATTCCATTGTAAAACTAATTGCACTTTGAGTTAAATTTTATTGTTTGCAAATTGAAAATAAGCCTCTTTAATAATTGTTGAAATAAGAGTTTCTGAAACTATCAGCGCTCCTAGCGGCTAAACGGTTAAGTTTATAAAAAAGTCTTTAAATTGCATGTAAAATATTGATCCGTCATAAAAAATAGGGGTTTCCATAAGAAATTCGAAAGTTGGCCGCCATATTGGAAAATGGCGACATATTTTCGAAATTTCAAATTCATATTTTTAATGGCCACTAAAAAGTAGGTGAAGTCCCCCATTTAAAGTTTCCTGTAAATCTTGTCGCTTCTGATATACCAATGGTGGCACACTTAAAATAGTCACCCTGTATAGTTGAGTCAACAAGAACGAACATATTTTCACTTTGATAAAACTAACAGTCATGCAAGATAAAACACAAGCATTGCTCATAAAGCAACTGCATGACTGTGTTTGTATTGTTCTTTGATTACAGTAGCAGATTAATAACTAAGTTGTTGCTGGTAGAAAGGTCTTATCGGCAATACAATGTGACAAATGCATTATGATAAACGTATCGATTTCCTTTACATCAGGTAGTAGCTGTTTGCTCAAGTGTCAGCATTCGCGTCGGTATCCGTATGAATTTAATGTTATAGTCTGTACAAACAGTCATGCGCTCTAAGCTATAAAATCGACCCTCGCTCCCACACGCGCAAACACACTCGCAAGGCCTACCTGCTTAATAATTCTCCTATTAATCACCGACTAGCCCTTGCCCTACAAAATCTACATTATTTTACCGTCAACTTTACTTAATCTCTAATTACTTCTAAATATTATTCCTCGCAAAATGAGTCCAAACACGGTACAATTAAGCGGTTTTACGGTCAGTAGGTTACAAAATCATAAATTTGACTTCTTAAAAATTGTTATTGACATTTTAATTGAATTAATACGATCGCAATAACATATATAATTACAGTAATTCTAGTAGTGATTTCAAACGTTTGAAAAAAAAAACGAAGAAACTAAATCAGAATCAATATAACAGTGAACGTATACTAAGAGTAAAATAAAAATAATTACAAATTAATTTTGCAATGTTACTGTACAATAACTAATAAATCAATAAAATAAAATTATAAAACTAACACAAGCCTATTTACATAACCATCCTCTTAAGTTTCTTCTAAAATTTCCAACGTACACATTTCCTAAAATTTCCTCTGTCGAGTCTTTCATCTGTATTTAAAATTTTCAATTTCTTTAATAGGACAGGGCTATTGTTTTTGTCATTTTTGTTTACTACCGTCTTGTTTGGAAATTTATTTAGCTTCGTGTTAAATTAACTTCCGTATTGGCATAGTAAAGTTACATTTATATAAAAATAGTTTATTGGCCTAACATTGGATGGCTGTAGTAAAAATGCTTGCGATCATTTTACTCTTAGTGTACGTTCCTTACTATTTATTTTATTTATTTCTTGGCATACATTGGAATTTTAGAATTTACACTTTTATGCAATCGCATACAACTTTTTAACTAAAAGTTTGTTAAAGTTGTTTTATTTACATTTTTATTCCCTGATAAATCTTCTACAACTTTTATTATAAGATAGCTTATGATAAGTGCAGAAGTTTTTCCGTAAATTAACGAAATGTTGTAAAAATCAATATTTTTTTAGCCACCTATCTAAGTTTTTGCAAAACCACATTTTTATTCGTCACCAAATGAAAAAATGCTACGGATAGAAGTTGTAGCACATATATTCCTGAGTACATTTGTATGTAAACATGTACAATTATGTGTATTACTCTACTAGTAACATAGAAAACAGTAGCTAGGTTTTGAGCGCGTGAGCGCCCGGGAGTAGGCGGGCGTAGGCGAAAGGCGCGTTAGCTCACGTATGTCTATTCAATTAGAGATTAATATTGAAATTACAACATATATTTTTAACACTTATAATCGTACTAGCCTATAGTGTGCCCACCTTTATTTTGTAATTTAGTAAATAGTTGTGTATAATCAAAATAACATTAGAGTGATATGTTCAGTAAAAGTTGTTTTTCTGATTGTGTCATTATTGAAAAAGGATTTAAATTTTATTTATAATTAATTATTGTACACACATTTGTATGCCAGTTTTAGTTAGTTCAGTGGCTTTAACCTAGCCTTGTTATATCAGGCCATTCCATTTCCACCACCTATGCACCCGCCGTGTCCCGGACTGGCCAAACTGGCAGCTGTTTTAAATTACGAACTACTGTCTAACTCATTGAATTTATTTTGAATACATCGTTGTTACCAGATGTATTGGCTTTCTACGTTGAGAAGGGGTTTTTGTATCGATCTTAGCATTTTTTCCACAAAGAAAACAATCACCTTTAAAATCAAATCGCTCTTCGGTACTTCTTAAAACAATGGTGGCAATGATGAGGTTGAAGGTAAATTTATATTAGGAATATCCGATTTTCTGATAGTTACTACAACTGTTGTCGGCCGTGTATAGTTTAGTCTACACTTTTTGTGGTCGGTTATTTTTTGTTGACCTTTTAACTTTTCACTTAATTCATCTTTGAGTCTTAAACTGGTTTCAATAATAGTTTTTAGCCCCTTCTCAACCACTACAGTATTCGTTTCTAATTGTTCCCCACAAAAAACACAAGACTATTTTAACGAGTCCATTGTTACAAAGTTATCAAACTAATTACAATTTAAAATTATCTAAGAATAATAAATGAAAACTCATTGTGAAATTTCCTTAGTACATACTTTAACGATACAATCTTCGATTTAACTAAATCTTTCAGGATTTAGAAATGATTTGTCTAGTTACTTACTGTAGACACTTTTAAGAAGCCTCCTCTCTTTTACTTTCTATATTGCTATGTAAATATGCTTGTGTTAGTTTTATAATGTTATTTTATTGATTTATTAGTTATTGTACACTGCAAAATGAATTTGTAATTATTTTTATTTTACTCTTAGTATATTGTTAGCGGATATTTACTTGAACCACTACGAAAATACGTACCTTTTGTCGGGTTTGAACAAATTTAAGAAAAACATCATATATTATGCACGTTATGTGGACGATACCTTTATGATCATCGACGGAAATATGCGACTGTTAGCGAATTTAAAAAACTACATGAACAGTATTAATAATAAAATACAATTCACTTTAGAAACAGAAAACAATAATAGAATAAATTTTTTGGACCTCACAGTAACTAGATTATGCAACACGTTTAAATTCAAAATCTACCGTAAACCTACCACAACAGACATTACCATTCATTCCAGTTCACATCATCCTACCAAACAAAAGTTAGCTGCCTATAATAGTATGGTGCATAGACTTTTATCCGTTCCACTTAGTACAGAAGATTACCAAGATGAACTTAACACCATCAAATATATAGCCTCGGCAAACGGTTACAACACAATGATTGTAGACAATATTATAAAAATGCATAAAAACAGAAATCCACTTCGGAGGAAAACTAATAAAAATAAATATATCCCAGCCAAATATGGTAGAGTACTCCCTAAAATATTGAATAATGTGTTTGGAAAACTGAATGTCACATTGGCCTATAAAACAGAGAATAGTATTAAAAGAATATTGCAACCCAGAATAGTGACACCTCTCGAAGATAAGACCGGCATCTACAGGATTAATTGTAATGATTGCGAACAATATTACATAGGACAAACGGGAAGACCTTTTATACAGAGATACAAGGAACACCTGCCAAAAAGGACACTCCACATAAAATCAAATTTTGCCCGTCACATAATGGACAATGACCACACGTATTCGAGTTTTGATAAAAATTTTAAACCTTTAATTGTATGCAATAAAGGCACATACATGGACGCCGCTGAGGAATACGAAATATACAAGGCATTTAAATTAAAAGATGAACTATTAAATGACCAGCTGAACTTCAAATCCAATAGGCTTTATGATACTGCGATAAGCGTTGACAATAAGATTACTTGAATCAACAGTTCAGTAGTTGGTCAACCTTCCAACGGTGCGCACCGATTCCTCGCTTTATATATGTTTTTGTTAAATGACATGTGTGTTTGTGTTTATGAAATGTTTTTAATGTAATATATGACGACCTGATCTTCAGAGAAGCCAGACGATGGAACATAGATTCCGAAACGCGTTGCAATAATATAAAAAGAAGTCACACGACGGAAATACGAAGGTAAATATAATAAATTTTTCTTAGTATACGTTCACCGTTATTTTCTTTGTTTTTTACATACTTTTGAAATCACTACTAGAATTACTAGAATTATGTATGTTATTACAGTTATCAAATAAAATGTCAATAACCATTTTTAAGTAGTCAAATTTATGATTTTGTAACCTACTGGCCGTAAAACAGCTTAGAGTTGTCACAATTGTACCGTGTTTGGACTCATGTTGCGAGGAATAATATTTAGAGTTCAGTAATTAGAGTAAAAATTAAGTAAAGTTAGCAGTTACAAAAATGAGATTTTGTAGCATAAGGGCTGGTTGGTGATTCATAAAAGAACCGTTAAGCAGGTAGGCCGTGTGAGTGTGTCTGCGCGTGAGGGAGCGAGGCTCGATTTTATGGCTTAGAGCGCATGACTGTTTGTACAGACTATAGTACTTTATGATATATTATTAAATTAGACATCAGACGAAGACTTCGGTGAAACGTTTATGTTAAATCAAATAAACGCCACGCTCTCTAAGTTACTAACAATTTCCATATACCCGTGGTTGCTCGGCGTATGCTAGCAACCACCCTCTAGGGTTACAGATAGTGCCAAGTAGCGTGAAGCGTCACTTGAGCATGCGCTGTAACGTCTTACCCTCTCCTACTCGGCTGTGAGTCTTCAGTACAGTCACTGCCAAAAAGTGTTGATACACAATCAACACGACTACATAGCAGACATGAATTAGGTAGGGCAGGTGGCACTGACTGTACTCCACCGCGAGAGGGAAAATGTGGTGGGAGCCAGAGTAGGAGACCTGCATACCCCCTCTTCGCGCTCCATCCTAATTGGCGCTATCTGTACCTAACTTAAAGCTAAATAAACTGTTGGTTAGTTACGAAATCAAAATATTTAAAATTTTCAACATCCAGTTCCGGGATTTATTTGGATGTGAAAATGTAAATAGAAATAGGAATTACTAGTTTCTACTCAAAATCAGATGTTAATCCTGGATTTGGTTTCAATCGCGGGAAGCGTGGATTATTATAATGTATTACAGAAACTAGGGGCTCTGCCCCTACTCGCTTCGCTCGCCACCCCCGGGAGTGACATGCAAACATATTATTGTATATTGTGTTATGTTTACGGAAATTATGATCGATTAGGACAGAAGCACTTGGATGTTTGGTAGCGGGGGTAATTGTGAACTCTACAAAATGTAAGACATAGGTCGAAATAAACACGTAGGCCTACTATCCCCGACATTTGTCCCCAAAATCCATAATTTTATTCAAAAATTTTAAATTTGTTCAATTTTTTTAACATGAATTTTTACGGAAACGATGATCGGTTAGGACAGAGGCAC
>JAGFPH010001044.1:311411-327027 GCA_018207615.1 Philaenus spumarius
GCATTCCACAATTATTTAATAAGGCTCCGTCGCATATCCACAATTATTTAAGGCTCCGTCAAATCTCCGCAAATATTTAAGGCTCCGTCGCATATCCACAATTATTTAAGGCTCCGTCGCATCTCCGCAAATATTTAATGCTCAGTCGGATCTCCGCAATTATTTAAGGCTCCATTACAACATTAATACATTGGTAAAAAGAGATACTTCTTAATAACCTGAAAATAAAGTGAAATATATGAAGCTAAAACGTGTTCACTTCTGATGGCAGCCCCACGTCTGCCTGTTATTTAAAAAAATAAATAAATTTACCTCTCTAAATAGCGTTTATAAGCTATTTTGAGTATAATAAGCTCAACAAAATTAATAAAATTGCATCACTTTTCAAGAAATAAAACAACCAATTATCATCGGACCTTGGGGTTGGCAGCGGAAATCAGGGTACCTACAGGTAGGTACAGCCTGCTGCGCCGAGTAGCAAACTCAAAATTTATTTTTGTGTATCCAATATGGGCTGTGGCCCTAAATGTGGGTGTCGTAAAGTAGGGGTACTATGGACCATTGCACGCCAGCCCTGCGAAGGGCTTCGCCTCAACAGCCTTCAGACCACCGAAGAAGACGAGGAGGACATCCTGAATACTTTCAGTGTTTTTTAGTTTAAAGTTATAGTTTAGTAATTTAAAGTTTTTCAATAATACTCATCCTGTTATTTTATTAATTTTGTTTTTTCAATAAATCTAGTTTTTTAACTGCTGCTTACCTACATTTTATTTCCCCGCCTTTATTGCTTTTTACCGTGAAATGAAATAATAATAATCAAATTTCATCTACCAAAATGGCTAAAATTTTATAAAAACAGCTACCTACTACACAAATAACGGCTGTGTATTACCTACATCATTGTAGGGGCATATTACGAACCTATGAAGTTATGCAGCAAGGTCCACTCCCCTCCACTCTCCCCCAGTTTAACACGTACACTGCTGCGCAAATTTCGTATTTCCTATGCTAGGAGCTGACCTTTTATTTTTTATACTTATAGCCTAAATGAGTAGAAATTACTTTATTTTTTATTTTTCAACCTTTTTACGTAATAATCACCAATATTTTAAAGCGGACGCACATGTGCGTCCATAGCACATAGGCATAAAATTGGCGTGCAATGCATTGTGTATTGAAAACACTCCCAATACGGAAGTTGGCGTGCGAAGCACGCAATGCATTGTGTATTGAAAACACTCTCAATACGGAGGTTGGCGTGAAATGCACTGTGCTTCGGCCGCTTCTTATAGTGTTCAGTGTCAAGCTCACATGTGCGTCCTTAGCAGTGAGCGTGTTAAGTCCCATACCCTGGTCCAGCCCCACCCTAGAAAATATCATACGGGCGCCCATGTTACAGTAGGCCTATGTACGTAACACGCAATGCACTGTGTATTGAAAATACTCCCATACGGGGGTTGGCGTGCGAAGCACCCAATGCACTAAGTATTGAAAACTCCCAATACGGGGGTTTCCGTGCGAAGCACGCAATGCACTATGTATTGAAAACTCCCAATACGGGGGTTGGCGTGCGAACAAGCAATGCTCTGGTTATTGAAAATACTCCCAATACGGGGGTTGGCGTGCGAAGCACGCAATGGACTGTGTATTGAAAAACTCCCAATACGGGGGTTGGCGTGCGATGCACGCAATGCACAGTCTATTGAAAATACTGCCAATACGGGGGTTGGCGTGCGAAGCACGCAATGGACTGTGTATTGAAAACTCCCAATACGGGGGTTGGCGTGCGAAGCACGCAATGGACTGTGTATTGAAAACTCCCAATACGGGGGTTGGCGTGCGAAGCACGCAATGCACAGTCTATTTAAAATACTGCCAATATGGGGGTTGGTGTGCGAAGCACGCAATGCACTATGTATTGAAAACTCCCAATACGGGGGGTTGGCGTGCGAAGCACGCAATGCACAGTGTATTGAAAATACTCCCAATATGGGGGTTGGCGTGCGAAGCACGCAATGCACTGTGCGTCGGCCGTTTCTGATAGTGTTCAGTGTCAAGCTTACATGTGCGTCCTTAGCAGTGAACGTGTTAAAAGAGGTATAGCTCGGAAACGGTCAAAGATAAGACAATAATGTATTCAGTAGATTTTGAAGGAAATTTATTTCTCTTTCTTTGGCGTGGATTAATGTTTAAGATAAACGAACCTTATTCGGCATTTTTGCAAAAACAAAAAAAAGGAAACTAAACTCCAAGATGGAGTTTTCTTGGAAAAAACAAATAAATAATGTAAAAAATACAGAATTCGTTTTTTTAGCTATTTCCGTTAGAACCCACTGCAATACGTTTAGCGGTGGTATTGCATTTTCTTTAAAATACAACACCAGTAACTAATATTTTCAACTGTTAAAACGGCTGTTCTAAAATAACCCCACTTGTCGGCACGTTTTCTGTAAAACACAAAATAATATGTCATTTAACGAGTGTTGTTTTTCCAAGGAAGAGGATGTGATTTAAGTGTATTTATTTGATAAAAATACTTTTTTAAGACACTGGTAATAATTTGTTTGAAAAATAATCCAAATAGTGTTTTTTTTTTTTATGAAAATATCACTTTTATTTCCAACATTATTTATAATTTGCTTTTTATTAATAAATGTAAGAGTATTTTTATTATTTATTATTGAAAGGGCACATCTCCTCTTTATTAATGGTTTTCCAATTCGTTAGAACATAACTTAGATTGCAGACTTTATTTAATTTAAACCTTATAAGTTACGTTTCTTGAACTAGGCATTTACGATCCATAATACTGTATATGTATTGTATTTGGTTCACAGGACATTCTTGAAGTGATAACTTCTATTGCCCCGTTGGGCACTTTCGCTTGACTATGTTTCTGAAATTTCGCGTCACCCAATCCTTTTGCGAAGACACAAGTGACAGCGTGAAGAGGGAATAGACGATACATAGTATATAATAATATTATATTATAATAACTATATGAAAAATAGTGATCATTATAATGTAAGCATTATTTATTTAGTGACTAATGATTTTGAGTGAGGTATTAGTTTATGCACTCTACATAGAATTCTAAGAATAATTCATTATTTAAGGGATAATTATAATAATTATTATTATATTTGTGCATTTTAAGTTGTGTAAAGAAGATTGATTTTTGTATAACGTACGTTTAGACAAAATTTTACATTTTGACAAAGCAATATTTTACATTGTTTTATTTTACTGCAACCTATTATTACTGACTTAAATATAAAATTTAGCTTCATATTACAACAATGGAGGTCATACAGGTTAATGGAATGCCTATTCCTCACAGAGTAGTTTCTTCTATGCTAGATGGCCAATGCTTATTCTACTCTTTGGCTTTAATTGTACATGAAACGATTCACTGGGGTTTGAGGTGAGGACCAGAGTTGTTAGTCATGTTTCAAACAATTTTCGCAGGTTCAAACCATATACTTTAAAAGTAACAGGATATATTTATTCAACAAAAAAAAAAAAAGAATAAGAAGATATGAGCAAACCGGTAACTTTTTGAACTTCCTGTGAAATTCAAGCAGCATCCGAAATAATTTTTATGAATTTCAGGAGTACAGAGATGGTTATTTGTTGAGGGCGAGTTCTGACGAACCGATTGAGGGAGTAGGGAGGATAAGGTTTACTTCTCATTCCTCTCACACCTTCTTTACCCATCGATGTCTTTACCCGACAACTCAATGGATATTAGTGTGGAAGAAATACAGTCAGCTTGCCAATCCCAGGTTTCAGACGGTGGTCTCCAAATTTCTCAATTTCTAACCCTATAAGAATAGTGTACATCATCATCTGATGCAGTTCGGTCGCATCCAGAACAAATACCAAAAAAAGAGGAAAAAAAGACGAAAGCGTTTTTATAATACAAATCGCGTAAAAGCACATAGGCAAGCGGTAAAAAAACCACTGTCTCAAAATACACACAGAATCAGCTAAAATACTTTAAGATGTAACATTTTCTGTTGGTAACCATATTATTGCAATAGCGAACATTGTCCTGCCAGCTAATAGTATATATAGACAAGTAAGCGCGTGGAGAGGTAATAGACGATACATAATAAATTATAATACGTTATTATAATATTATAATTATCCCTTACATATTGAATTATTCTTAGAATTCTATGTAGAGTGCATACACTAATACCTCACTCAAACTCATTAGTCACTAAATAAATACTGCTTACATTATAATGGTCACTATTTTTCACATACTTATTATGATTATAATATTATTACATAATAATATCATAATTATAATAATATTACTAAATTATGATCTTACAATTATTATGTTATTATATAATTTAATTTTAACATCGAGGTGGTTTAAATTGTTTTTCTTTTTGTACTGTAGCCTATATATTTAGACATTTTTAGGTTTTGTATCTTTATGTACTTGTTTTCAAGATAAATTATCATTTCTCATTTGTTAATGTAATTTTAATTTATGTATTATTTTGATTTTGTCAATGTACAAAAGGAACAGCAATAAATTTTCATTTCATTTCATATTATAATTATGCAATTTCAAAATATGATATAATATTTTTTGACAATATATTGACTTGTGTGTGTAATTTGTTTACCTTTATTCTCCTCTAATATTAATACTGATACAAATATAAATCGGTCATAGAAGTTATCACTTCTAACGTGTGGTCTTAAGCATACCCAATGATTTTTTTAATGACAAGTATATATACAGTGTGAGTCATAAGTATGGATACACCCTGTTAAATTTTAAATTGATAAAGATAGAAAAATGAAACTCAGGACACCGTTCTAGGAAATAAAAGTGAACTTTTTAGTCACTATTACAACTTTGCCCATTTCCCCAATGGGATTTCTGGGGGGCAGCTACAAATATTTAAATGTAAAGACCCATTAAGTGACACCACCTTTTAAAGGTATTGATTAAAGAAGAAGAATAGTGGAAACTAGAGCTTTCGATATCAAACCAGTAAAAAATAGCAGCTCATTGAAATTAAGTACAACTTCATTGAGGCAAAACATGAACATCCACATTCGGGTGGTAAATAACCCCAATAGAGAACCACTTTTCTTACAAACTCAAACCTGTTTTACAGTTATTACCTGCTGTAGGGTAGGCCTCCCTTATCTTATCAGTTTTGAGGAAGTCCAGTATCAGGTTCAGTTTCTGGTTGGAATCAACAAAGTTAAGACATGTTTTTGTGATACTGTACGTTGAAATATAGAGTTTAGGTGAACAACAGCGTATTATGATCCTGATAATGCGAGGCTACGGAGACCGGGTGAGATCTTATGATGAAGTAAGGAATTTATTGAATGACACTTATCCAAATCGAAACCCAGTATCTAAATCAGGCGTTCAAAAAACTATCCAACTTTTCCAGTAAACAGGCAGAGTTAAAGACCGCCCCAAACACGGAAGTCCAAAATCGTCTACAAACGAAGCATTGTCGCTTGACGTTTTAGTCTGTTGTAGAAGATGTTTCCCTAATGTTAGGTATATCTCGAAAATCAGTTTGTAGAGTTTTACATGGCGGTGGTTTTAAAGCGAACAAAATTCATTCAGTTCAAGAACTAAGTGAGGACGAGATTAGAATTTTGTGAACAGGATATTGATAACAATACAATTAGAATGAACAACATTGCTTTCTCAGACGAAGCAACTTTCATGTTAAACTATAACGTTGACAGATACAATTGTCGTTATTGGGCTGATGTTAACCCTCGTTGGATGAGAGAGCCACACACCCAGCACCCCGAAAAATTAAACGTTTGGCTTTGCATTGTGGGGGATCAGATTGTTGGGCCCTTTTTTATTGATGACAATCTTAATGCCGAGGTATACCAGGAAATGCTACAAAATCAGATTTATCCAGCTATCCAAGCAGCAACCAACACAACGGTAATCTAGTTTAGTTCCAGCAGGATGGAGCACCTCCGCATTATGGCCTGAATGTCCGCGAGTATTAAAACAATATTTTTCCAAATCGCTGGATAAGCAGAAGAGGAAGTATCGAGTGGCCACCAAGATCGCCAGATCTATCTCCACTGGACTACTTTGTGTGGGGTCACATTAAAAACAACGTGTATAAAACGAATCCCCAGTGCAGTAATGACCTTAGGGACGGAGTAGTAGCGCAATTTCAAAAAATCCTGCAGGAATCCATACAGCGTGCCGTTTCAAGTTTTTACGACAGACTTGGACATCGTCAAACTGTCCTGGGGCAGCAGTTTGAACACCTGTTATAAGAAACACAGGTTAGTAAGTTCAAACCGTTTTATTGTTTAATGTAATTGTAGTTACTAGTGCTATTGTAATACAAATTATTAATACACTATAAAAAGAAGTTTATTTTATTAGCTAGATTTTATCCGTTTCACAAATTTATTGTTTTCAATTAACATCGTTGATATTATACAATTTTATGATTGAATTACGATACTTCCTATTTGATATTTGTAGAGAATTAAAAACCTACAAAACCGATTTTTTGTAGACCTCCAGATGACAATTTTACACCAAGAAAAGTAGGAAAAGAGCAAATAAATTACCATTTTTTCATAAATTCATATCTTTGTTAATTTACTATTAAGACAGATCTTTCGGAAAAGGATTGGTTATTACGTGTACTTTAAACAAGCGCACAATAAAATTTGTCGCATTGCTAGTTTTTGTACAATTGCGGTATAAACAATTTAGTCCATTATCTTGCATATTGCGCCCTATTAACCTGGATTTAAATTAACCAAACCGATTCTGAAAGTAGACATTAAAACCTACAATTCGTGTACCTTCGATTTTTGAATAAGCTTTGTAAAATATTATAAAAGTGCTTCCGAAGATAGAACGAAACGCGTAAATTTACGACTGACGCTCTACGCGACGTCGAGAGAAGCAGTGGTAATGAGGAACCATAGCGGAGGAGAAGAGAACGGCAGGTTGCTGGTTCCCCCACTTAAATCGTTCGGCTATAAATTATTGTTGTTTATACTGCAACTGTGCAAATACTATTTATGCGACATATTTCACTTCCACCTGTTTAAAGTACACATAATAAATAATCATTTTCCCAAGATCTGCTCTTAAGGGTCGGCTCTAGTAAAGCAGAAAGCAACCTGCGACTCCAGCCTAGCGGCGGTAGGTTATGCGGAAATTGCTCTTCCTAAATCCATTTAAAACCCGTAATTGTTCAAATAGCGTTTTTAAAAAAATACCAAACTCTTGCGGACAAAATTCTTCATCCGAATGGCTTGGTAATTTTTCGCTATAATTAATATTTGCAACTTAAAAAAATATTTCAAATCACCCTATAGCGGCGGTATGTTACACGGACATTGCTCAGCCTAAATCCATTTAAAACCCGCAATTGTTCAAATAGCGTTTTAAAAAAATACCAAACTCTTGGGGACGAAATTCTTCATGCGAATGGCTTGGTAGTTTTTCGCTATAATTAATAGTGACAACATAAAAAAATATTAAAAATCAATGTTTTAAATTGTTAATAAATATTAAACAAAATGTTTTTCTTAGTTTTGGAAAAGCCATTTGCATGCATATTGGCCATACCTTTAAAATGACTTATCGTTCATAATTATCCGATCAAAAATAAATGAAAAATTTGTATTTTAATTTAACTTATTGGTCTAATGGAGTGTCAGCCAACATGGCCGACAGCTAGAGCCGACCATAAAAAGATATGAATTTTTGAAAATATTTAATTTTTAAGCGTCTTTTTTACTTTTTTAGGGTGGAAAATGGTGTCATCGGCGTCTATAAAAAGCCATTTTGTACGTTTTTTAATTCTCTACAAATTGTCCATTGGAAGTATCGTGATCAATTCATAATTTTTTATAATATCACCGAAAAACCCAAAAAGTCCTTTATTTTATTGTTATTTTTGTTTATAAAAATGCGCTAAGGTTGTCCGATAGGGTTTGTATTTTACATACCTATGTTCTCCATTGGTTGTTCACAAATTTCCATTATTTACATTGATGTTTGCCTTTAAGCAGACGGTTTGCTTGTATCTTTTGCAGATTCTTCCCGTGGTTATGTTTTATAAAAATTTACTTAGAAGATATGATTATGAAGGACTGGTGCTCTCCAAATAACTTATGTTTCGAAGGAGATAAATTTGTAAACATTTCATTAAACTTAGATACAAGCATTCTGATTTTTTTAAACAAGTAGCATTCTTTCCTATCTCGAGGGAAACCGTAAGACCTGGGCGACATATATCAATTCTCTACTTAAATTATCTAAGCTATTATAAAAATAAATTCAAATTGTGTGTCGTGTCAATTTTAGAGTACACTGTACAACGATATTCATCAGATAAAATATTTTAGGCCTCCACTCAATGTATTTACTTCGGTGTTTACTATTTGTAAAAAAAACAGAAGATTTGATTTTTGTAGTTATCGTACTACATTATGCTGTATCTATTATATTATATAAAAACTGACCTAAGCATGTTTAAGATACAAAAGTAAATAATTTCAGAACTGTAGTTAATACAAATAGAATGTACATAATATTTCCATTTAAAATACAAAATACGCTGATGTAAAATAATCAGATGTTTACTTTAAAAAATAAACTTCCAAGTTACAGCTGATATCAACATGGGAATATTTATCACTGATTTTAGATTACGTATTAAATGGTTATTAATTTGTTTAGGATATTAGATAGGATGATAATTTACTCTAATCTCAATCAAGGCCATATTTGAGATTAGCTTGTTCTAACTTTTATTTTAATACCGCGTCATTTAATTAAAATGATTCAAGTTTTGAATTCATTTATGTTACCATACCAGCCCCTTGTACTTGTAAATTATCCGAATATAGTATCAGAGTTTATAAATTAGCAGTTTAAGCGTTACTGCCAACATAAAGACCGAGTTAAGCTAGAACTGAATGTTTTTAAACAATATACTAAATTTAAAGGAAGCAATTAAAGTCATACAGATAAAATATATATTTTATTTTTGTCATCTTTCTAAGAATTAAACATAACATATTGTAAGAAATAAAATAACATTTACTTCAGTAATATAATAAATGTCATAGTCGTTAAACTTTGTTGTCTATGTTGAAAAGGACAAACTGAAAACTAAGAGCTCAATAAATATAATACAGTAAACAAAACGGCCTAACAAACAGTAACAAATCAAAAGCATTTAAAAAAATGTAAATTGCAAAACGGATGCGTATTGTGACTGTGCTTAAAATGAGACCTTGCAAACAATTTTATGATAAAAAATAAGCGAAATAAATGGTTTGAAATTTAACATTGCTCTTATGGGATAAACATCCAAGATGGCCGCCCAGCAGACTACGGCCGACTCGAGACCTCCGGCGATGTTGCCAGCAATTCAACGAATAGAAGGAAGGGACGGAGCCTGAATCGGGCGACGAGTCGGTTGGTAAAATATCAAAGGATGTTGAAGTCGGGAGATCGGTGGTTCCAGATGGGAAACATTGGTGAATTTATACATTCAATGAAAATATTTTAAATAGGCCTACGACAACAGCTAATGTTGCGCATACTTTAAATTCATTTAAATAGCAAATTAAATGTTGCCTATGTTAATTCTAAGAATGACGATAAACACAATTACATAACAACGGTTGTAGCAGTAACTCGCAATTCTTGAAATGTCATTTCGGTTAATACGTACCACTACGCGTATGTGTTTTTAGTGCACGGTGTTGCTTAACGAACCATTTCCTAGAAAACCATTTATTTACTCACGCATTTAGGTGCAGTCATAACTACAGAATTAGTTGATTTTACAACAAAAAAATATCCACACTTTTCTACAATATTAACTAAATTGAATTAGCTAACTTCTCTTCAGGATACAGTGACTCGAGGAAGAGCTCTAAAAATTAGAATTGCTCTCTTTTATCAACTGCGGTAGGTAATTTCTCAAAGCCTGATTTAATGATTCGAAAGAATCCTGACCCCCAGCATTTAATAACAGTTCCTCATTCCTACACCATCGTCGTCTTTTTGTCCGGGACTTTTTATAATAATGAAAACGGCGGTGTAGCGGTTAGTCGATCAGTGAACAGTTGTTTAGTTAAGTTGTGCTTTGACAATGTAACTGTCAATACGTAAGACATTGGCTGTACTGTGTCTTCTTTGTACAGTGTGAAGAGGGACAGGCGTTTTTAGGTCCATCCAATTATCGAAAAGAGGTTTTTGTTGGGAGCTTTTTACACTTTGTTCTTCGAGCTAAGATCAGATAACACGAAATTTTTCAAATATTTTCGGATGTCTGTGCCAACATTTGACGAACTCTTGGCCAAGACCAAAGAAACTTGCAACTACTATGTCAATATCCAAAAACGACGACATCCCCTAAATGCAAGTTTCAAAATATTTCAGCGCACAAGCCACAGGGATGCACAGTTGTACACTCGTCTAGTGTTGAAACAAGACTGATAAAGGCTGAATGGCTCCGTTCTCTTTCCGGGTCCCGGGTGATTGACCGTCTAGTGTGTTCTTTGTCATAAGACACAATGCTTCTCTACTTGGTTCCGAGACTCGGACGGGCTAACTCTCGGCCAAGCGAGTAGAGAATACCCGGACGTGCTTCCGAGACCCGTCCGGGCAAACTGTCGTCCGGGCGTAGTGTGTTCTGTCTCATGCCTCCCTATGTATCACCACTCGGGCCCGGTTCCGGGTAAAGCCCGTCCGGACGATCTCTCGGATAGTGTGTCCCTAGCCTTAATCATTCACATTACTAAACAGTGGAGTACAGTCGTTATCGGTAGATAAGACAGGCGGCCGCCGCGATGTTGTTCTGTATCAGCTATTTTTGTCAGTCAGCAAAATGTAATACAGTACTTAACCCACGTAATGTAAATGTGATAATCGCCCGATGTATCACCCTTGATAATCGCCCGATAGTGTACCTTTAGAAACAAATATCGAATATGGCAAACAGATTCATAAGTTAAAGAGTACCTGTGAAAGCTCTTTGCAATGATACCACCATGTCCAATGATAATTTTCCTCCTTGATCGTTAACTATAGGATAATTTAATTTAAATATGAGTAGCGACAATGTGACTTTACTCGGATGTTCCTTGTAATTATTGAGGATCGCGGCATTCATCGTTCCTGCTCGGGAAAGGACAAAGACTATTCGATAAATAGCATTAATGCTATTTCGCAATCACGCAGTTGTCTGTTCCTGCGCCGTGTACTGATGGCATTAGATGTCGTTATGTTAATAGACACAAATTATAAAATAAGTTGCAACGGAAAATGTCCGTGCAATTCCCGGAATTTTGAATTTTTCAAATGTTTTTTGAATAATTCAATCTTTCTGGACTACTACGGGCATCGTACGTATGTAGGTCACAGAAATGCAAGTCAGGGCAAGATGAGAGCTGGCGAAAAACGGCAAAAGTAACTTAGCCGAAATTATCTGATTTCTGAGGGAATAGCCGGGATTTAAGAATTTGCGAATTAGTGGTTTTATGTGGTCAATGCATTACGCTAAACGCTTATGTATTAGGCATCTAATTCCCGAAACGTAATAAGGGAAATTGCTTACGTAATATGCGTTCAAAGTTAAACAAAAAATTCAATTTAACTCAAAATCCAAAAGTAAGGGCATTTTTGGATTCAGGAAAAAAATCCAAAAAATAAATGTCATATGACAAAAGGTCATAATGTTAATAAGAAAAGGCTTTAAAGTGGCGAATTTTGTATAGTAAAAAGTACATAAAAAATAAAGTTATTTTAAATGTAAAGTATACAAAGTATTATTTAAGTAAAGTTTTAATGGAAAATTAGAAGAAAAAGTTAAATATAATTTGAATGGAAAGGTGACAATTGTAAAACCTTTAAGAACAAAATTTAAGGTAAAATAAAGTTTTAAAGTTCATAAATAATTAACATAGATTAGTAGCTAAACAAATTGTATAATAATACAGTATATAAAAAAAATTTCGGTAATATAAAGTAAAGAACAAATAGAGTAAATTCGGAAAACTGCTAAGTCCAAGAAAAACCAGGAAAAAGGTCAAAAGGAGCGAGACTGCGGCTAGTAACATTAAACCACAAGAAAAAGAACTGCAGAAAAGGAAATCGTCGGAAGATGGAAAATGGAAGACTTCGTGGCGAAAATCTGCGGAAAGCGGTCGGGACACGCGAAAATGCAAACGAAACGTCCTACAACTACCATTCGAGTTCGTGCGTAAAGAAGAAGATGTGGGAAGAAAGGAAATCCAAGTAGCAGGAAAATCCGATGGAAATTAGTAAAGTTATTAAAGAAAATCCAATAACAATAGAAGAAACGACAAAGAAAACGCGGCAAATCTCAGCGCAAGGGCGCATGGAGAGAAGAGGGGATGTGGGATTGCCAAAGTTTAGGAACTGAGAAATCAACTTAAAAAGATAGTTTTTTAATTAAAATAATTAAAAATTAAAGAAATGATAAAGGAAAAAGTCATTAAAATAATTAATACTATAGCAAAGGAAAACAAAATCTTTTATAAATTGCAAATTGGAGGATGCGACAAAAGGGTGCAAAATACCAGCGAAGCCATACCTGATTCGGAGGGAAACTGGGTATAAATACAGGGTACCCAGCGACTCTCGGTCTCTCCCTTTTTTACAAAAATCGTGTTTGAGCTTCTAGACATCGTGGGATAACCAGACGAACGGACCTAGGACCATCTGCCAACTTCCAGAAAGAAAACATCTGTAATTCACAGGCACCTGACAACTTGTGACTTAGTACCTCCAGTCGAAGGACATACAGCTACAACTTATAAGGTCTGTGAAAAGCGAAATTACGTTTCAGATTTCCCCTAAGATTTTGCCTGAGTAAATTCATTAAATTTATTTATTATACTGGGTTAGATATTTTATTAATCTTGCGGTGTATCAAGTTGCATTCATTAAATTAAATTAAAATTTGATTAAAGTAAAAGCTTAAAAAATAAAAATAAGTAAATTCATAGAAAGTTCTGCCATTTTAGATTAAGTTAATTATTTTTGAATTTATTGTGTAAGGTAAAAATTGCCAAAGAATTTAAATATTTTGTGTTTGAGTTTTTTTAAATTTTTGTTTGAATTAGAAGTAATAAATTCAAAGTTTTTTATTTGCAGAACAAAAGTAATTTGATTTTATGTTACCTGTCTTGCACATCCAATGGTGTATCCCATGCGTTCAGATATTAGAACTTGGTTAAATTATAAGTTAAACTAGAGCACAGATAATTTACGTTACAAGGTTAGTTCCAGTGTACTTACAACTCTGAGGTTTACAGAAAGTAAAAAAGAGTCAGTTTAATTGAGCTAGTGTGTTAAATTACTGGGAGTTAAATATAAATATTTTGGTCGAAATATTTAGGAAATTAAATATTTGGCAACAAGTTGCTTCACCTAGGCGAACAGAAAAGAGTAGCCATTGTCTCCCAGTAGGTGATAGTAATTTATTTTGCAACAGAGCTTGGCGTTCCCAACAAAGTAGAGGAACGTTTCTAGAGAAACAAGCTTTTCGTTGTAAAGTATTAATTTCGGTTTTAAATTGGTAAAAAGCTTCCCAATTATTAGAATTTTAAGCTCTAAGTCACTCATAATCCCAGAAATACCATTGAATTATATCGGTTCAAAAAATCAAACTCTGATTTATTTGTTCTCCAACAAACCTAGTATACAATTTTTTTATTACTAAGCACTTATTATAAAATTTATTTTTAATAAAAATAATAAACATTATGCCTTCCAATGTATAATGCAAAACTGTAAGTATTTTATTTTCGCAGTCAGGTTAACCCATGTTACATTTTAACATATATTATTGTAGTTCAGTTTCTTCAGTTGATAGCACTATCTAAAAATGCGTACATGAAATGCACCTAAAAATGCAAATGCCAAGTATTTAGCGGGTTTTGCCCCCTCTTTAGTTTTTTCACAATTTAGTCCTTTATGTCAGCACAGTGGATTTTCTTTTCCGATTCTCGTGAAACTCATTTTTCCCAGTTTTTTTGGTACACCGAACAAGAATCTGTTTCCTATTTCTTGTTTCGTTTAGTTAAAACGATAACACTATTTCCTTTGAGTTGTGCGGGTTAGGCTATAGGTACCGTCAAAGAGTTAAATTTTTCGTTAATTATTCAACACGTTGTCTTTTCCAACATCCAAACAAACTCGCATAATCTAGAATAGTGAAATTGAATAGTAACGTTATACGCTATTTGTTTATTCCTGGAATGAGGTTAAATGTGGTGTTCCTCAGGGGTCAATTTTGGGACCATTATTGTTTATAATTTACATTAATGATTTGGCTCTCAGCGTAAGCCCTAGTGTGGTTTTGTTTGCAGATGACACTACTGCAATTGTTAGAGCAGAAAAGTTTAATGAACTACAAAACAAAACTCAAAAGGCTATGTTTGAGCTTACAAACTGGTTTGCTGCAAACGGCTTAAAGTTGAACTGTAAAAAAACAAAAATTATTAAATTCCAAACCCATCAGAGTAGGCAACCAATAGAATTAAATTTTGACTTTGATGGAGAAAATCATACTTCTGTACAGAATACAAAATTTTTAGGGCTACATATTGACAAGAATTTAAGCTGGAAAACATATTTAAACATACTCAAAAAAAAACTTAATGCAGCATGTTTTCAAATGTCAATATTAAGGAGTATAGTAGATCAAAAAACTAAATTAATGATTTATCATGGTAGCTTTTGTTCAGTAATGCGATATGGTGTATTACTGTGGGACTGTGCAGTGGGTGTTGATTCCATTTTTAAAATGCAAAAAAAATATATCCGCTGTATGACTTTTTCTAAGAAAACTAATTCTTGCAAACCTCTATTTAAGAGGTTGGGAATATTGACACTTCCCTCACTGTATATTCTTGAGACAATAATGTTTATTAGGGTGAATTACATTACGGGTTGCAATAACGAAAAGAAGCATCAATATAACACTAGGGCAAAAAAAATTTCGTGTTGCCTCGGTATCGCTTAAATATAGCTTCAAGGACTTCTGATTTTGTGGGGAGAAAATTCTTAAATAATCTTCCATTGTGTATTAAAGAAATTGAAAATTCATTAGTATTTGAGAGGGCATTGAAAGCATTTCTGTTAAAAAAAAGGCTTATAGTATTCAGGAGTATTTAGATGATGACTTGGGTAATTTTAATGATTTATAAAATGTTGATATGTATTGAGAACTTTTATAATAATCTTCTGTTTATGTTTTAAAAAATGTATAGTTGTAATTGTGATTTTAATCATAGGGTTATGAAAATTTATGTATGGTGTTATTGCACTGTGTATTATTGTGTTTGTGTTTTGTTATTATGGCTTATGTTGAGGACAATGTCACCAGTTTTATAGCTCTTGCTATATGTAAAATGTTATGTGACAATAAATAAATAAATTAATAAATTCCGTAGTCGGCGTACTCGTTAAAAAATATTATTTGTTATATGTAACAAAACAGCAGCGGATAGTTAAAAACAATTTTAAAGATTGGAAATATATAGGCCTAACGAAGAATCATTTTAATCGATTAGCCTG
>JAGFPH010001045.1:27873-40399 GCA_018207615.1 Philaenus spumarius
TGAGATGCGCAGTCGACTCGGAGTTGATTCGAGTGGTGGGGGATCAGAAAGGCTCTGTCTGTTGCCGCGCTCTGAACATAATACTTCGGTTTGGAAGCGAATAAAATATTCCAATACTCTGTGCGTGGTATCCCTTCCCCTCCAGCTGACGGCGTCCCCACTTGCCTAGATTCTTCCCTCCCGCCAACGCATCTGAGCGGTCATGCTATACCTGACGAACTATACACTCATTTTTATAGGATTTAATAGGCTACGTAATTGTTTTCGCTCACAATTTCAGAGCGAATCGAGCTCTGGAGTTAACATAGCCCTAGTGATATATAAATGCTTTGATTTGTCTGACGCGCAGCTTAAACTGTAAACGATCTTTCTCTTTATAAAACATTGTCAACCGATGCAACGACAAGCGAGCCTTGTCCCGAAAACAATCGAAGCATTAAGGACTGCTCTTGTAACGAGTCATCGTTCGACTTTTCCCTTTTCGATTAGCTCAATCGAACACACGACCAGAACACGAAAGCAAAGGTAAAACAATTGTTTGGGAAAATTGCAATTCTGATTCTAATAATAAATTCAACGGGAGGCCAAGGAATGGAGGTCGCATCTCTCGCGAGACCCCCCCCCCCCCACCGTGTTCCCAAGGGTTAGGACGAATCCCAGATTAATAAGGTTTGTTTTGTTGCCATGACAACGTATATTGCACGATCTTCGAGTTTTTTTGGGGAATACTTTGGCAACGATACAATTTCGCCAAAGTTCGTACGTTGTACCACTTGAAATTATAGATTGAACTTAAATAGACTACAATTCGAGATTAACATCTAAATGATAATTTATGATATTATTCTTAGAACTAAGTAATGTATATCTATAATATTAATATATATATATATATACCTTCTTTCCGTCTTGCAACTTATTTTCTGTAATGTAATACTAAGCGCGTTTCAGGAACACGTTCCCATCTTCAGGTTTTATAAAATTTAAATAAAATTTTACTCACATGCGAGCACGTCATAATTTAACAAACACACACATACACACATACCAAACACGAATTATTGCACATATATAATCAAAAACAAAAAACACAGTTTAAATTTTTTTTTTAAACAGTTGGCCTTAGACCATGTTAACGTTGCACCGGTCACTGGTCGACTGAGCTGAGCCTAACATAAAATTATTATTATACATTCGAATCAACTGTTTTATCTATTATTTTATTTTATTTTTTGTTATGGTAATGAATGTAAATACATTCAAGAAAACAGAATAAGCCTATGACGTACGACAATCTGTTACACTTATATACCCAACTCTAATACACTAAATTAGCAATGCATTCGTGGCCTAACCGGCTAACGCGCTTGTCTTTGGTGACGTACTCTGCCGGTTCGGATCTCGGCAAGACCAAAACTTTTTACAAGCTGACGGAACAGAGCGTTTCATAAAACGCACGAGAAAATGCGTGACGCTAAAATCCGATTCACTGTCAGCAAACATCGCGCAGAGGTGGGCCTATAGGAAGTTTACACTTCAAAAACAAAATGGCGGATATCTGGAAAATGAAGCGTTTTAGGGGTTTGTAGGAACTTGTTTTACGTAAGGAACCCACTCTAGAAGTTTGGCGTACTATTTAAGATACGCCCTGTATGTCTGTTAAAAACTAAAACGTTTAAAACCATTACAATTTCAGTGCTGTGTGGATCATACCGTAACACGGAACGCAAGATTACCGCTTAAGTCTGCACGTGTACCGGTAATTTTTTAAACGTCGATTTGTTTCTTAACTTTTTTAATTTACTACAGATTAGCCAAAGCGGAAAGTGTACAGAATTAAGTTACTGTATGCAGAGAGTTTTGTAAACTTTGTGATTGGACGAAGAGTCGCTTCCAATCAATAGTGTCTTTTGTATCAGAGTGGCCGAGAAGCTGAAGGAGCTAGTCCAGCCCCCTACTGTTGGAACCCTGTACGTTGTTTGTGTACGTTCAAACCAAGTTACTATACATTTATCTAAGCCATACGGTACTCCCAGTTTTCATGAGTCCAATTGGCAAAAAGTAAAGAAGAAGTTTATGTATAAATGGATTCTCAATGTTGCTTATTGTTAGGCTAACAACAGATGAGTTACCAGTGTAAGGGACACTAAATGTACTACCAATTAAATGTGTGTCAGCAGATGAGACACTGAGTAGCGTGCTACCAGATTCTGTGGCTTTACGTTGTCCATTTAAAAATTAGTAAATTTTTACGTGTGAAAGATGATTCACTTTGTGTTTTATTAAATTGTTTAAGTCTTACAGTATTTATTTTAATTAGGCCTATCGTTTATATTTTTACAAATTTACAACAATTATTAATTTGTATTTAATCTAGGGGAGGCCCGTGCGTGCTCCGCACGCCAACCCCTAACGAAACCTTTTAAAAACATATTATGATATGTTTTATTTATAATAAAGGTGTAGGATCAATAATATCCTCAAAACTAAGGTAGTAAATAATGTTAAATGTTGAAATTAAATTATTTCTTATATTTTATAACAGCAGTTATAATAATGGTTAAAAGAACCAGCAAGGCTCAGGTGTCCACTTTAAAACCCTAACCTAAAAGCTAGAAATACAAAAATAATTGCTTCAAATTTTGAAATCAGCTGTTAAGGGTCTGCTCCAGTAAACGAGAAAGCGACTGGAAATGCAAGCGCTTCTCACTATATCCCTAACTAAACAGTGCAATTTCTTGCGCTGACATTGCCTCGTTTCAAACCATTTATAAGTCTACCTTTTGCAATTGAGTGTTGGGAAAAAAAAACTGAATATTCTTTATAAAATTTCGGGGCTTGAAAATTATTTTTCATTATTATTTTTTTATTGTGTAAAATTATTGAATTATAAAAAATTCAAACTTTGTACTCACAAAATGTCAATCACATAACAAATTTTAAGAAAATGTAAATTGCAAAAAGGATGCGTATTGTGACTGTGCTTAAAATGAACCTTGCAAAAAATTGTTATGATAAAAAGTAAACGAATTAAATGGTTTGAAATTTAACATTGCTGTTATGGGATAAAAATCCAAGATGGCCGTCACTACAGCAGGCCCTTAATGGAAATATTGGGATGTATTGGTTTATCATTCTAGGCCTAACCTAAGAATTTTTTAGACTAAATTTACAAATATTGAAAAAAAAGGTTTTTATCGAAATTAATTAGGTAGCCTATGTTACTCAGGGATAGTGTAGCTTTTTATTAGTAAAAATATTTTTTCAATCGGTTCAGTAGTGCCAGAGATTACCCCCTACATAAAAAAAAAACTTTACTTCTTTATAATATTAGTATAGATAAAAATTTCAGTAGAAAATTTTGACATTTTATAGAAATTATACGTGAACGACCTTGTTTGTGGGACGTAACAAGGGATGAATATTCTAATAAAACTTTGAAAAAACATTGATGGAATTATGTCTTCTGTACATTTATAGAAGAATTAAATTACAAGTGAAAAATCATGCACCAACACCGGGATTTGAGCCCGGGGCCTTTACGATTCCGTTGTAAAGGTCCCATGTTTTAGGGCACATGTTTGTGGGAACTATTTTATTTATTTTCATGTAAGAAACCCACTCCAGAAGTTTGGAATCCTACTTAAGAAATACTCTTTATATATATACAGAATGTCCCCGAATTCTCTGATCCCGTTTTGTGGATTTGTTCCTTTAATCGAGACACACGTATTTCACAATATATATGCGAAAAAGGTCTCTTGACATTTAAAAAAATGTTCGATTTTGGTGTAATTCATGTGGGAAATTTTCAAAACGAACGCCATTTAGAAAAGCGTGTTCGGATGTGACTGTTTGTTTGTTTTACAATAGGCCATTGTTAGGTTAAACTTTATGTCGAGTTTGAACTGAATCGGTCGAACCGTTCTCTACATATTAATTATTTTGTAAAAAAAAAACACATGAGACGGACGAAAAAGTGAGCAGATGAACGAGAATGTTTCTATTGTGCAATATGTTTGTCTCGATCCCAGGAACAAATCCACAAAAGGGACCAGACAGTTCGGGGCACTCTGTATAAACGATGCTTTCAAATAGTATGTTTCATCACTTGGACCGAAAGTGACGCTTTTCGATACGAGCTCAAATTTAATGAGCGGAAAATGACCGAGGATCGAAAAGCCATTTTTGACCCGTGTGATGAACGATACTTTTCATCACACTGTGATTAATATATGTATACTAATATTATAAAGAGGTAAAGTTTGTTTGTTCGTTTGTTTGTATGTAGGGGGTAATCTCTGGCACGACTAAACCGATTGAAAAAATAGTTTAACTAATAAAAAGCTACACTATCCCGGAGTTACATAGGCTATAATTCATTTCGATAAAAACCTTTTTTTATTTCAATATTTGTAAATTTAATCGGAAAAATTCTTAGGATAGGCCTAGAATGATAAACCAACACATGTATTTACATTTATCACCATGGCAACCAATTGAATAAAATAACAGATAATATAGCTGTTAGCTCCAATATTTCCATTAACAGCTGATTTCAAAATTTGAAGCAATTATTTTTGTATTTCTAGTTTTTAGGTTATGGTTTTAACTTGTAGACCTGAGCCTTGCTGGTTCTTTTAACCACTGGGGGTTGGCGTGCGTAGCACGCAGGGGTCTCCCCTAGTTAATAATAAATTTAATACCTATTTTTTTTCAAAATAACCTATCGTCTCTCAGTAACATTCCTGAAGTACAATGACAACATAGTTTACGTTTACAGCACTAACTAAATTATTGAGATCAGCTGATTTTAATATCAACAGCGATACAAATAAATACCTTCCTTAATTCTAAGAATTTATAGGCCTAGGCATTGATTTTTAAGAACAAATTTATCTTGTCTTCGCTGTTTTATTCTGTCCTTATTTTATCGCTTTCAACCGAGGATAACCGCAAACATTAAATGGCAACAATACATTGTTTAAGTTTACTAAATTAATTGGAACAGCTGATATCAAATCATCGCGTGATATTAATAGACACAATTTTAATACACTACTACCGATACTTTTACATGAATAAACGTGCTGATGTACTTTTTTTAAATAATAAGTTACAAGTTTAGTATCGAAATGTAGTTTTTATTGATAGTCGTGTTTGTTTCTTTGTTAAAATCGTTATTATATCACTAATAAATTAATAAGACGACATTTCAAATCATAATTATTATAGATAGCGCTACTGGTGTTATAATTTATAACTAATTTAGAGGACGCTATTTTCAATACTTGAAGTTGATACTGAAAGTGACTATTTAAGATACAGTATGATGAAAAATCATTTACAATTGTGAATTACATTGCAGCATTCAAACTGAAAGTTTCGTCCGCAGTTTTATTCTCGCTCAGATGTCCTAGTGTTTAAACGATCCAATGAGGTTGGATTAAATTAAACGTTAAAATAATAGATAGTTATGAATAATCCAAAGTCGTAAGGTCCAAACGGAATAATACGTTGAAAGAATTCTTCTTCCGTACAAGGGTTTTTATACCGGTTTGTTAGGAAATAATGAGGACGTTACGTTTGGTTGTAGATGTCACAACTCTCTGCTTCCCTGAGGACCTTCCTCTGCCAAGCCAATAGGAAAACAAACAATACAACATTCATCTGCTGGGTCTACCGCACGGGGAGTTCACTAGCTCACGTACAAGAGGCTTAACGTCCCTCGCTGCCTCTAGTCAAAAAATATTACCACTTACTACACTAAAATAATTCGATCACGAATCTGAACCGCAGATGTGAGTTGAGTGAATTTCCAAAATTAAGTTTATATGTTTTAGGGTTTCAACCGACTATTTGGGAAATTTATCTACGCACGACGGCGCTGAATAACTGCCTACGTGTACGAAATACCAGGTGTTTAAAAGTCCCACTCCCCCACTTTAACTTTTGTGTTTGTTAAAACAAACAAATATCCTTTGGGGAACGATACTAACTTAGCCCAAAGTATCTTTTGAAGCAATTGGAAATTTGTAGTGTCCCCTAAAAATGGGGGATTTTGGGGGCAACTCAAAATTTTTAAATGGGAAGTACGGTCATGTGATACCTCATATCAAAGGTCTATTTAATACTAGGAAAATTACATAAAGATAATAAAAATCGGACTACCCAAAACAAAATGGCAGCCCTAAACGTGTTGAAATAAATCGACATAAAGTTGCTAATATCTCGAAAAGGAAGAGTTTTTAGAAAAAAATTCAGGAGACAAAAAATGTTTATTTCAAAGTGCTTGACCTGAAAAATTGCTTTCAAATCGATTTCGTATTTTTTTTTTACAAATTTTTTTCAGATGTAGGAGTCGACTTAAAATTTACGAAATCGATTTGGAAGCAATTTTTTTTCTAAAAACTCTTCTTTTTTGAGATATTAGCAATTTTATGTTGATTTATTTTAACACGTTTAGGGCCGCCATTTTGTTTTGGGTTGTCTGAATTTTATTTTATTTATGTAATTTTCCTAGTCTTAAATATACCTTTGAAATGAGGTATCACATGACCATACTTCCCATTTAAAAATTTTGAGTTTCCCCCAAAAATCCCCCGTTTTTAGGGGACACTCAAAATTTCCGACTGCTTCAAAAGATACTTTGGGCTAAGTCAGTATCGTTCCCCAAAAGGTTTTTTTTTAACAAACACAAAAGTTAAAGGGGGGGAGTGGGGCTTTTAAGACACCTGGTACAATATTAAAAGAATTAATTAAATTAAATTACAAGTGAAAAAACACGGACCAACACTGGGATTTGAACCCAGGACATTTACCACTCGGTGGTAACGCTCTACCAACTGAGCTACCCTGATCACTCAAGATATTGGTCGATGTAAGCTCACTTGTACGGTTTTATTGCGTTTAAAAAATAGGCTGCGGTTTTACTGTAGCTTTACGGTAATAGTTAAGTTATGTGTAATAATTGGTTTATTCAACCCGGCATCCTGTACCAACACAGTAAACACAGCAATATTGTATGTACATTTGTTGTTATTAACGAATTTCCATAGGAAAAATGAGCTATTGCTGTGGCCCTTATGGTAAGGTCGGGAGTAGCAAAAGAGCACCGATCATGGTCCCCAGAACACGTTTTGATGTGTCATTAAAAATCATATTTATGTATATATGTGTCCGCACTCCAGCGGCCGCATTTTAAATCCGATTTGGTTCAAATTTGGTACACATGTCGGTTGTCAACGTGGCTCGGACGAGTTCGTTAGCCAAAAAAATCCAACAAACGGAAGCACGTTTTTTCACCGGAAGTAACTATTTTTTTGAGACGTTCCTAAGAGAATGAGTTTTTTTAGAGGTTTTTCTACAAATATAAATGTAGGATGTTATTCTGCACATTTTGTTTTTTTATGTGAACTTATAGCTCGCTTGGTTCCCCCAAAATCGATCAAAACTTAAAATACCATAGAAGTAGCCGGTTCAAAGCCATGTGGTGGATTCCACCGTGGGGTTGGCGTGCGAAACACGCAATGCATCGTGTATTGAAGATACTCCCAACACGGGGGTTGGCGTGCGAAGCACGCAATGCTTTGTGTGTTGAAGATACTCCCAATACGGTTGTTGGCGTGCGAAACACGCAATATTTCATGTGTTGAAGATACTCCCAATATTAGGAATGGCGTGCGAACCATTTTGCAGCTATTCAGCACCGTCGTGAATAGACCTATTACCGAATTGTTGGTTGAAACCCTAAAATATAGGCCTTTAAACTTAATTTTGGAAATTTGCTTAACTCACGTCAGCGGTTCAGCTGCGTGGTCGAATTATTATCTTTAACTTAGCTACTATCCTTCATCCGATTGTTCTGACAGTTACACCATCCGAAAGGGAATCAAAAGTGCTACAAAAAAGGTGCCGTGACATGTTTTGTTAAAATGTACGGTTTTTGAGTAATTTAGGTTTGGACCCCGAATCGTGTTCTGGGGACCATGACCGGTGCTCAGTGACCACCCCCGATCTTAGGTCATACCATAAGAGTCACTGCAATGGCTCAACTTTCCTATGGAAATTCCTTAATAAAACATATATGAATATATACACATATACCAACGAACACAACAAAATAATAGAAGGGTCACTTGAACCGAAACCTGTCGCCACCCGTATAGCGCTGCCTACCACAAGATGGCGTCCGCTGCGGATGAGTCACTGTAGTAGGGCGCGCCTAGACCAATAAGAAATCATCACCTTTGCAAAACCACAACATTTTTAGGTCAATGAGACTGTCAGCTTAAATAGGCTAAGTTATGTTTCAAAAAACTATATTTATCTTTCAAGTACATATTTAATTTCAGTTTATTATTTATAATATCATCTAGTATACATTTATTATAATTTCTCTTTGCATTCCATGTCAAACTATGACTTTATACATGTTGGTTTTTTCTCTCTGAATAGTAAGTAATTGTATTATTACTTATTACACCAGCCTGTGCGTGGAACCTTAAGTAGGTGCAAAGAATGTAATTAGAAACAAAACAAAAAAACACAGAAAAACAAAATATTTTTATCGCAGGATTTTCTACATATCTAGATTTTATTAATAATCTAAAAGAAATAAAACATAAATGATGAAGAGTTAACTTTTTGTTTGTAAATAATCTATTTTTAGGTGTTTTACAATTTATATTTTTTGAGTTTGAAAACAATGTATTTTCTATAAGTAAAATTGTTTTTATGTAGAATAAAATCTTTAGTGTTAAGACATACCGTAATAAGCTTAAATATGTTTTATATTTTATGTGCCATTTTTTTAATACAATAAATAAGTATTTTGATTTTTCAATGTATCGCTATTAGAATTTTTTAAATAGGCTTAAGTGAAATAATAATATTCCTAACATAATATAAAAAATATATGGATATATGTGGGTTACGGCCTCTCAGACCATGATCACTACTAATGTAACAAATAATCACGTCACCGCTCTAGGGTTAAATAAATACAGTCACAACCTTACTCTGACTTTATTGTTTATTTACATTTTCAAACTAAAAGAAACTAATAGTGGGATATATTAAGGGGGCGCTACCCTGTCCGCCATATTGAATATGATTCCCATAAGAGCAATGCTACAGAATAAGTCATTTTTTTTCCGTTAATTCGTGGAATAAATTTAAAAATTTGGTTTCATTTTGAAGTACTGTCATATATGTGGATGTTGATTGCCGAATACATTTTCAAAAACCGTGTTATTGTTTTCACAAACGTATGATATAAATCGTAAAAAATAGTAAACTTTATTAATTTTTTACTTAGTTGCAAAAAGAGATATTGCAAAAACCTTAGCAATCAACACCCACAATCTATTTTACTTTAAGAAAAAAATACAACTTTCGTTTTTTGACAAAAACAACACAAAAATATGCTTAATAGTGAAGGTATGTTTTGGTTATTTAACATTGAGATTGGTACCCAACTTCGCCGTTTTGAATGTGGAGAGCCGAGCCTTAAAGGAGATTTTAAACGGCGGAATATTAAGGCTGAAAGTTTGTGAATAAAGCTAATATATTTTTCAATGATCTAAAATAAGATCTGCAATATAGTAATAAACAATTATTTAAAAATTAAATACATGTAGGTAACTAATCTAATAAGTTATATTTATCTGCATATACAAATATACTCAAAGTATGCCTTTGAAAACCGTTATTGTAAACTCTAAACTTTAATGCTAAGCTGACCAACAAGAGCCGAGATCAAGCTCCAAGCTTCAGCCTAGCGCACTTAGCGGTAGTCACCGAGCCGCATAAAGCTATCTCAATCAACCTGCCGTATTAACCAAACGACAAAAGCCAAATTAAAAAAAATATATTTTCATACGATTTGACTATTAAGACAACTTTTATACTCTTTGGTAATTCACCTGCCCTAAAAATACGCAATTTCCCCACTATCTAACTTTTTCATGTCACGATTTAAAAATCACTGCAAACTGTCAACTTAATTTAGGTATTACGACTGCATTATCTAATATCTAATATAGTTTAACTGTGTTAAGTTTCAAATTTGTATCTTTACGCTAAGTATTGTAAAACGAAGTGTGATTGAAAAGTGCTCACTAAAAATGTACCCGTGTTTTTACCGTCAATAAGCGGGTTTGCCTACCGCAAGATGGCGGAGGTGGCGAAAACTACGGTAAGTGCTTTGTCCCTTCTATTATTTTTCTGTGTTCGCTGACATATACATATACACATGCATATATTAAATCTCAAGTACGTTGAAACATGTTAAAATTACTTACATGTTGAAAAAGCAACATCAATATCTAACGCTAGACCTAAACAAACTGCGGTGGTTACTTCACTGGTGAAATGGACATTATGACTATCTGGCCTATAATTAAAGCTAGGGCGGAGATGGCTTGACCTGAACTTCAAGCAGTAGTTAGTTAAAGAGAATAATTTCTCTCGCTCAGTCTACTAGTTAGGCCTAATAAGACTGTTTTCAGCTAATTTAATGAAGAAAGATTTTTGGTAAAATTTGGTACCCTTGTTGGGGTCGCTCGGACGAGTTCGTTAGAGAAAATTCCAAAAACAGGAATCACGTTTATTTGAATTTGAAGTACAGTATTTAGAGATTTTTCGTACCATAATGAAGAAGACGCAGCTAGTCATAGCCCTGGGTTGGTTGAAACCCTAAATTACATAAACTCAACTGATTCTGTTCCCAAACGTCCTGTATTGATGCATATTCTGAAGTGGTTGGTTAGGGAGATCTGTTTCAGATTTCGGAGTTTCACAAGTGGGAAGGGTTTGTAAAAAAGCGAACGGTCTCTCAAAACGAAGTTTCTTCAATTCTTTTACCAGCCTTAACGGCAACATACAAATATAATTTTTTAATCTTTCAATTTGCGTGTATTATTAGATAGTTATTTTTTACAAATATTTAGGCCTAACGTTTCCATACTTTTTATGTTATTGTAATAAAGGTGTAGAATTAATTATAACATAAAAGCTAAGACCCATACAATGATTACGTCACAAATGTTGAGCAAGCACTGCTAATTATAGGTGAACATTTTCCACTCTCTAAAAATATACGACGTCTTAGAAATATATTTTGTGATCCGATCAGGATCGGGATTAGGTTTGGTATCGAATCCCTGAGCTTGTTAATGATTTGTGATCAGTTTTTATCTTAAAAAGTAAATCTGTGCGGGAAAAACTTCATCACGCTTTTTCTTAATTCTTTTACCAACATTAACGGCAACATACACACGTAATTTTAATCTTTCAACTGCCGTTTATAATTAGATTGTTTTTTTATATAAATACTAGCTTCCCGATCCGGCTTTGCTCGGAGAGACAAATCAAAATTAAATATGTTGATTTTTTATAACTTTGTCCCCCACAAACCCCCATAAAATTTCGAATTTTGTGAAAACCTTTCTTAGCGAGCACCTAGGTTCCTAGAGGAAGCTACATACCAAATTCATTTTAATCAGTTCGGTGGTTTCTTTTAGTAGCTTTGACCCCCCCACCCCAAAACCCCCCTACAATTTCGAATTTTTTAAAAATCTTTCTTATCGAGCACCTAGATCCCTAAAGGAAGCTACATACCAAATTTCATTCCAATCCGTTTGGTGGTTTTAGAGATTTCGTGATGAGTGTGTCGTGTCAGTGAGTGGTATTTGGATATATGTTTAATGTTATCATAATAAAGGTTTAGAATTAATTATAACATCAAAGCTAAGTTGGTAGACACAGTTAAATGCACATTCATTGTAAATACATTCAATAAACATAAAATGTCAGTTCATCAGTCTAGGCCTAACCTAAAATTACTGTGCGTATGTTTAATTTATTTTACCTGTTTTAACGACAACATACATACAATAATTTTATGTTAGGCCTAGACTGATGAACCGACGTTGTATGTTTATTGAATGTATTTCAGCGCTCGACGATAACATCTGAACTACGACGGACGGAGACGATCGTCTCTTGATTTAAATTGATGAACCAAAACACGCGTTTCTTGAATGCATTTACATTCATTGCCGTAGCAACCAGTTTGATAACGCTTTTTCGTTACTCGTATTTTATATTTGTCATTGCCGTAGCAACCAATTAATAACACTTTTTTCGTTACGCATTACATTGTCTATTTGTTAACTCTTATACTACTTCGTTCCAATAATAAAAGAACTCTAACTATTAAAAGTAATCGTATTCAAAACACTTTTCATTATTTTCATATTACGAGAGAGGTTTTTATTTGTATCATTAGGTAAAGTTAAGATATATTACACACCGTTTACATTTCGTGTTTTCTTATCTTTTATTAGGTGTTAGTTTGTTTGCTACATTGTTTACTTATTAATAAGAAAAGCTTCTGTTCTTAAGAATTTAGTGCCAACCTGGCTGACTAAGATGGTTCGTTGTCAAAAATAGAGTTCTCTATGTTTATTTTGTAATTATTATTATCATGTCTTGATAAAAATATTATTTTCATTTCATTTCA
>JAGFPH010001045.1:55399-68437 GCA_018207615.1 Philaenus spumarius
CACGAAGCTGAATATTATTGATAAATATTGTAGCTACGCTACAACAATTCCCCTAGCACCCGACGAGTGAGATATACCCGGCTGGATATATCTCGGATGTTGATGTCATCTTTGGCCTGTTGACGTGGCGAAGTGGCGATGGCGTGGTAAGGCGAAGTGGCGTAGTGGCGATGGCGTGGTAAGGCGAAGTGGCGTAGTAGTTGAGAGAGAGTTATTACCGCAGAGATCAAGCTCACTGAAGATTGGTGCTGCTTCCTTGCTGGTACATTTCTAAAACATATTAAAATTCATATTAAAATTAAATATATACTAACATAACAATATACAAACATGAAATATACAACACAATAAAATGAAATAAAATGCATGGCCCTTTTTATCATTAAATAGTCTAATTGTCCTGGGTCCATGTAATTGGGGAATTGGGGAAATTTATACGTGAGCTTTTACGTCGAGTCCGTCCAGCTAAATGATTTTAAGATTACAAGTTATGCAAGTTTGGGGGGGAATGAAAAAGGAAAAAACACATAAATATATTTGGAAATTATTGGGTCATGCTTGGACGGCTCATTGTTCGTATAGTTTGTTCGCGTATAAAAAGGGACAACACAGCACAGGGGTGGCCATGCACATTTAATTACCGGGGAGCAAGTTTACACAGGTCTCTGAAGGAGAAAAATGAAAACATTTAAAATTTTAAAATTTGAAGGGGGAGGCTAGCATGGCGCTTTTAATTGACGTTAATCGTGGAACAAACACATCACTGTAGTTTTGGGATGACACTTCCCACACACACTGGAGTTTCCATGTAGTCGAATGGCGAAGTGGGAGGGCGATGTCATCTGCTGGGGGACTAGGTTAGGGCGATGGCGTGATGGTTGTTCCTGGGAATGGATGGCGATGGCGTGATGGTTGTTCCTGGGAATGGATGGTGATGGCGTGCTGGTTGGTCCGGGAATGGGTGGTGTGGTCATCGTCCGCCTGGATGGGGTTGGTCCTCGGGTTGGTCCATCTGGTCAGCGGGTGCTGGGCGCAGATCGTCTGAATGGATTTTTGTGAGGCCGTCGTGCTGCCGTACCCAGTACGTGTTACCGCCAGCGTGCGTCTCCACTGGAAATGGGCCGTCCCACTTTGGAGCGAAACCGGCGTGAAAGTTGTCATGCGCGCGAGACAAAGGGTGCGATCGGCGCATAACTAAATCTCCTGGTTGAAATTTGCGGTTTTCCAGTGGAGTGACTTGTCCGTACTTCGTTTGGTAGTTTCGTTGCTGGCGGATTGCGGAGCTACGTAGTTGTTGCCGGGTCGGTTCGGTTTGTGACGGCGTCTTCCATTCTCCGGGACGCTTGAGGTTGTGCCCTAGCAACGCTTCGCTAGGGGAGATCCCGATTGCCGCATTCTTCCTAGTCCGTAAATTGAATAATACCGCGGGAAGATGTTTATCCCACCGAGTGTGGTCGTCGCCGTGAAGGTGTAGACGAAGACCGACCTTCAAACATTGGTTTCGTCGTTCGGTAGGATTCGCCCGCGGATGGTATACGGCGGTAGTCCAGTGAAGAATATGCAGGTGATAGCAGAAACGTTGCCAGGCGAGGCTTTGGAATTGCGGACCGTTATCTGAGAGTATCGCGCGCGGATACCCCCATCGTGGAAAAAACTCGGTGTTGAGGACGCGCGTGATGTTGACTGTTTCGGACGATGACATGGCGAAGGCTTCTGTCCATCTGGTGAAAAGATCGGTTATCACCAGAATGAAACGTTTCTTCTTCGGGGATTGCGGATACGGCCCCATCAGATCGATTCCTAACGTGTCGAATGGTGCGGTAGGTTGATGCGGACGGAGACGATCGGGGTTGTGGCGGCGGCTGCTTTTGATGGCGGAGCAGAGAAGGCAGTTCCGAACGAAGCGATCGACGTCTTTTCGTATTCCCGACCAAGAATAATACCGGGAAATAGCTCGGAGCGTCTCGTCGCGGCCCGGGTGACCGGCTGTAGGCTCATCGTGGAAGTTAGTGAGAATTCTAGGTTTGAGCAGGTTGGGGACCAGGGTGGTCCACTTGCCGTGGGAGTTGTGTTGCCAGGCACCGGTATTGTCCTGTCGGTGGTCCTGGTAGAAGTGTTCTTCCTTCGGCGTGCGGTTCTGCTTGTTTCGTAGATGTTCCCACTTTCTTGCCAGACTTGCGATGGCGGGGTCGTCGTGTTGGCCTTCTCTGACTTCGTCGTGGATTGTGTGTGGCATGGTGACGTTGGCCAGCGGATCTTCGGTGATTATTTGTTGCTTGCTCGTTGGTGGTAGCATTCGTGCAAAATCATGTACTTCGTCGGGAGCGGTCTCTTCTCCTGGATTTCTCGAAAGAGCGTCGGGAAATTCGTTGGCGCTTCCTGGGCAGTGTTCTACCGTAAATGAATACTCTTGTAGCAGCAATGACCAGCGAGTGAGTTTTGCCTTAGTGTCTCTCATTTTGTCCAACCACACTAGGCTGCGATTGTCGGTTTTTAACGTAAAGGGTTTTCCTTCGAGGTATGGCCTGAATCTTTTTATGGCCCATACCACTGCGAGGCACTCCTGCTCATTGCTGTGGTAGCGCTTTTCTGTAGCATTTAGTTTCGCACTTGCCCAGGAAATAGTCTTCCTTTCACCGTCAGGTGTCTGTTGGTAAAGTACCGCTCCGATTCCGTATCCGCTGGCGTCCGTTTGTACTATGTAGGGTAGATGGTCATCCGGTCGAGCTAGGGGTGAAGGACTTCTTAGGGCGAGTTTGGTTTTTCTAAATGAGTCGTCGGCTTCCTTCGTCCATTTAAATTTTGTCGCTGATAAAAGATTAGTCATGGGTGTCACGAGGGTCGAAAAATGTGGAATATATTCCCTCACCCAGTTACATAGCCCTAAGAAGCTTCGTAGTTCTCGCCGGGTCCGGGGTTGTTTCGCCGCTTGTATGGCCTCCAAGTGGTTCGTCTGCGGTCGATTCCCTTTGCTAGTGACCACATGGCCGAGGTAATCTAGCGTTTCCTTGCCTATGTGGCACTTCTCGATGGCGCAGGTCAATCCGTGCATTGCCAATCGCTCTAATACGCGCTCTAAATGTTCGGCGTGCTCCTCCCATGTCTTGCTATATACTATGACGTCATCTAAGTAGGCTTTGCAGTATGTCATCTCGCAGCCTGCGAGGACGTCTTGGGACATGAGCCGTTGAAAAGAGCTCGGCGCATTTTTTAAACCGAAAGGCATGACTGTAAATTGGTAGCTCCCTCCATCGGGAGTGGAAAACGCCGTGTATTCCTTGGAGGCCTGGTCCATTGGGATTTGCCAATATCCGCTCTTTAAATCCAATGTCGTAAAAATGCTTGCCGTTCCTAGGTCTTTGAGGGCCTCTTGAATGACCGGCATCGGGTGCGCGCTGTCCTTGGTTATATTATTTAGTCGCCGGTAGTCGACGCAGAATCGCGGTTTCCCGTCCTTCTTCTCAACAATAACGACCGGCGAGCTGTAAGGCGACGTCGACGCCTCCACGATACCGTCCGCAAGCATTTCCCGTACTTGGTCACGAATTATTTGCCTCTTGGCGGGCGTGCATCGGTACGGCGCAAGTTTAAATGGTGTTGAGTCGGTGAGCTGGATTTCGTGTTTGGCCGACCTTGTTCTTCCCAATGGACCGTTGTGGTGAAACGAAGCGGTGTGTTTTTTTATTAAGTTCTCGAAAAGTTTTTGATGGTTTGCTGGTATGTTGTGTTGGAGGTCCTGGAGAGTCAATCGGTTCCCCGCTGGTTGATTCCGTCGTCTCGTAGTCCAATACGTGGTGTTTCGGCGTCCCTTGCCAAAGGTTACACATTCACGATTGAAGTCGAGCGTGGCTTCGTTCGTTACCAACCAGGGGTATCCTAGTAGCATTCCTTCATTTAATTTGTCGGCTACTAGGAAATCCACTTCCATTTCCTCTTGGGCTATTGCTATTCTGATAGCCAGCTGGCCTCGGATGGCTAAGCGTGAATCCTTTTGAGCCAGCTGGGCGTATCGCGGTCCTGATTTTAACTGTTGTTTTTGTTGGGGCGTGAGTAGGTCGAACCGGACGAAGTTCCTACTGGCTGCTGAGTCCAGTAGGGCTGTAGTTTCCCAGTCGTTAGTCGAGACTGGGATTCGTGGTACTTCCTCTCCGGTCGAATTAATGCCCCCGCTTAGTTCCGGGAGGTCGGTACGTCGGGCGCTCGTCCGGACCTCTTGTCGTTTCCCGCTGGCTCTGGTTTCTGTGCCATTGGTCTTGAATTTATTCGTGGGCAGTTTGCGTGCCAGTGGTATCCTGGACAGTGACGACATTTCGGGAGCGATCTTCCTTGCGGCCGCATCATCGGCGGTCTATACTTCTCCTCTACTTTTGGTTGCTCCTTCTGAGCCCTGGTCGCAGTTCCCTTTGGTATCTCCTCGCTTAGATCGCGCTCTATTGTTGTCGCGATCTCTACTAGTTCGTCCATGTCCCGGATTTTGGCGGCACGCAGACGCGACTTAATTGATGGTATTAGTAATTCGACGCAGGTGGCGGCGTTGGTTTCCGGCGACGAGTATGGTGCTAACCGAGTGAAGAGCCGTATCTTCCTATACACGAATGCGCTTACGGGCTCGTTTGTTTGTTGGTGCTTGCCGTAAAGCTCTGCCATAAGTCCCGCGGTCGTTATTAGCGAGGCGAATTTAGCGATAAATCTACTTTTAAACTCGTCCCACCGTAGTTCGACGCCGCGGAACTGCTCTAGCCACTCTCGGGCCGTTCCCTTCAATTCGTTTTTTATTGTTGCGACGTATAAATGTATTGGCGTTCCGTTCTGTCGCATCGTTGTTTCCGCCGAGGTTAAATATGTCGCCGGATCTTGGGTCCCATCGCCGTGGAACGTCTGCAATGGCAATTGTTGGCTCGTTGTTTGATTTGACCTTCTTAATAATTCGATGGCTAGTTTCAGTGCGTCGTTTGTCGAAAGCGAATCTGTAGACGGCGTCGGCGATCGAGGTGATGACGGTCCCGCTTGTTCCGCGCACGGAGAACATGTGTAGCGAGTACCCGAAACCGCGTTGTCTTCCATGCCGACGCAAACTTTGTGAAACGTATGCCTGCAGACGACGCACGAAGTCATATGGTCGCTGTTTGAGCTGCAATCGGTAGCGAAGCACTGCCGACTTTGTTGCCGTGTTGTAGGCATTGTTGATTCTAGTAAAAATTTAGAAAAAAGAAAAAAATTTATTTGAATTTATTAAAATTGATTTAAGAAAATAATTTCGATGCATAAATTACTAGTTCTTTGAATTCGAATTCCTTGAATATTTGAATTAATGGGCGCCACTGGGTGTTTCAACACTCCCAGAAGTGTGTGTATATGTTCGGTGAGCGGGTCGTGCTGTCCGTGAATTTCATCCGAAATTCATTAAAAAGCCCTACGCATTGGGCGCCACTCAACTTGTTGTCGCTCCGGGGATTGAATGAAGTTAATTTTACCGCGGCTAGAATTTATTCGGAGACAACAAGTATTAAAAAAATAAAATAAAAGTTTAGTTTCTGTCTCGGCCCTGATAAGGACCGTATGTGGGACAGAATGTGCCTGAAGGGCGTTTTACTTTACTGTTTGAAACTTGGACCTAAAAAGGACCATTTAGTGCCAGATAGGCCAACGTTGAACGTATTGAATTATTATTTACTCTTAGGCCCTGATAAGGGCCGCTGAGCGATTAAAAGTTTGGCCAGAAGGGCGGAGTTTCTCAGGTGAAGCCTGCTAGGTATTCGAAGCGCTGCGTCGTTTCGTTGCGTTGCGTAGAATCCTTGCGAAGCACAGTAGCCCTAAGTAGGGTGCGCACTACCCGGTCACCAAGACGACTGCAATGTCTTGGATCGAGTGGCTACTGGACGAAGTCGGCCCTGAGAAGGACCGTGTATGCTTGAAGAGCGTAAATTTGTCGGGTGACACGTAGCCGGAGCTACGGCGGAGGTTCTAGCCGGACTAGCCTCTTTTCCGCGAACGGGTCTTCTTGTGTCTGCTGTCCGGTTGCGCTGATGTTGTAGCGATGGTGTGAATTAAAGAACCAGTAATTTGAATTTGAACATATAACCGTTTATTGAATTTACTTTTGCCCTGTAGCAAGTCGGCAGTACTTCCTCCTCAGTTCGCTCGAAATCTTTGGCGTAAAACTCTCTCTATATATGCCTCGGCTGAGGACTTGGCACTCGGTGCGGGAGACTTCCCGGCTTCCTTCCTCACTGGCAGTCTAGGCTGGCTCAATGGTAGTTCACTTGTTGCTTGGAAGGCTGAAGCTGGCTTGGCTGGTGTTCGTTTGATGGTTGCAGTGAAGGTGTTGTCTTGGTCTCGGAGAGATCGAAGAAGATACTTTTTGGACTCGAATCGGGCCGTATATATATTGTTCTCCAGCGAAAAGTAACATCTAAGTGCGAAATGTAACACTTAGGGGAAACGTAGTCGACGAATTACAGAACGGCAAAGTTACCGAGTTCCGAACCAGTGTAGAGTTTGGAAGCCTTGGCGAGTTCTTAAGTTTGCGGTTGCAAGTTCTTAAGTTCGCGTGGGGACTTAGAATATTTTCGACAGAAGCTACGCGGGAGATGGTAACTTTCCCGGGCGCAGTGCGATGAACGCCGAGAAAGTTTGAAGTCGTTGTTTCGGCCGTTTGTGCGATGATATATTTAGTTTTTGTTCGGCAAACGTTTCTACGTTTGCCACTAAATATATTACGTGACCGGGGAGCTGAATTTACTGGGGATTATTGAGATATAACGATCGATGTTTCGCGGGAGATCACCGAACAACTTTCCCGTAAGACAAGGTCTTGTCGGCGGGGAGAAGTTTTACGGTAGAAGTAAAGAAGCCGTTCGCAGTGAGGTCGTAGTGTCCTTGGCGGGAGAGCGTGTTCGCTTCCCAGACAGCTGCAGTGGTCGGAACGGTCCTTTGAGAAGTTTGTTGGGGAAACAAAGCTAGTTGACTTTCTCGGAAGACGAGGTCTCGACTCCCGAGGAAAGTAGACGTAGATTCTGAAGCTTGCCGGGAGATATACGACGTGTCCTTGGCGGCCGAACGTGCCTACGTTCGCCAGACAGATGTTGTATCGTCCCGGGGACTTGTGGAGTGAAGCTCCGGGGAAATTTAGGCGAGTTTTCCCGTAAAAGGCATTTACGGGAAAATCGCAAGACGCCGACTGATGTGGACCCTTTTGAGGGCCCAAAAGTTTGTTGTTGAATTTGGCTTGTTGTCGCATTGAAGTTGTTGGCCCTTTTGAGGGCCAAGAAATTTGTTGTGGAATTCCGGTTAGTGCTTCGACGTGTTGTCGGCCCTTTCGAGGGCCGAGAAGTTATTTCGGAAATTCCACCGGGTGTTTCGCTTTGGTTTTGGCCCTTTGCGGACCAAACATGATGGTAATTGTTACTTTCGCCGGAGTATATATACGTTGCCGGGGAAATCTCACGAAGCTGAATATTATTGATAAATATTGTAGCTACGCTACAACAAATGTTGTCGCGAAAATAGTACATGATCGCGCCGCTAGGTAGGGCTAGGGAGAAATCATTGGTAGCATCGGTGTTTCACACAGCTTCCGTCGTTTCCCCAATAGATAACGCCACTATCGTCGAATTTCCAGTGGAACAAAATATTGCATTGGATCGGAGTTCTATTAGGTTATCCAAATACAACGCCTGCACTCTTGCGGTTGTCACATCAACTTGTCGCTCGCGGAGGAATACATTGTCACGCAAGCGCATTTCAGTACGTTTAAGTCGGGGTTATGTCTGTGACCCTCTAGTTTCCGCTTTTACGAAACTGCCCTATATTTGCTAGCGGAAGAATGAAACGCGCACAAACTCAATGCTGGTAGTGTACAGCTCTGCCGCTTGGAGAGCTGCCGTCAACTCAGAAATATTGGTTCACTCCTGGGTAAAATTTGAATGAGAAACCGATACGAAATTGCATGAAAGAAAAACTTATTACTTCTAATGATTTATGAACTACAGTAATATCCGTAATATACTACTTAATGTCTTAGTAGGTTTTATTGGAACACGCTTTTTATCAAAATCGTTATAGCCGTTTTTCTTATAAAAAAAATAATAACTGATTATAATAGTTTTCTCTCTAACTTTGAATACATACAGACATACAGACATAACAGACAGACATTTTGTAAAAAATACTTTTTTGGACTCAGGGGGTCGCAAAACGGATATTTCCACAAAAATCTCAACATAGTTTTTTTTGCGATCACTATACTTTCTCTATACTATAGTACAGTGAGAAAGTAAAATGGCTACAAAAAATGTATCTCGACATTTTTGTCAAAATGTACGGCATTCGAGGAATTTAGGTTTTAAATTTTGAAACGCATGATTGGATATAATGACTTATTACTTTCTCCACCCTATACGTAGTAATATGGAGAAAGTATTGTTTTCGTCCAAATTTTCGAAGTTGAATTTTTAGTGGAGTTATCTGTTTTGGTGCTCCCTGAACCCCAAAAAATGTTTAGTGGATGTATCTGTGTTGGTGCTCCCTGAACCCAAAAATATTATTAGTGGAATTATTTATTTTGGTGCTCCCTGAACCCAAAAAAGTGTTTCTTTGGTGATGTATGTCCGTGTGTCTGTAAGGATGTGTACGGAGCTGGAGACCATACCAACGGTCCGATTTTGATAAAATTTGGTATGCAGGTGTAGTTCTAGAATATCTCCAGGCGTTTTTCACATTTTTTTCAAATTTTTGATTTTTAAGGGGTTTTACCCCCCCAAAAATGGCAAAAAAACGAGAAAAATGAAAATTTCTCAAAAACGGCTCTAACGCATTTGATAAAATTTTGCTTATTTGTAGCCCTTAATGCACCCTACCATATGCAAAATACCGCATCTTTCTAAAAATTATCGTTTAGGTAATAATAACAGTTTTTGGTGTTTTTTGGCCAAAAAGGGGGTTGTTTTTCAACATTTTTCAAACCCATTTTTCATGAATCTATACAGGCCTAATTGACATGTTTTGTGCAAATTTGTTTAAAATCGATCGAATAGTTTAAATAATAATAATAATATAATATAATATGGATGTGTGTTACATGCATCTAATATTTTCCATGGTAACATATTCCTACTTTTGCAATTCTAAATAACCACCTCCTATGCTACTCTTGGGAAGGTATAAAGTTTCAACTGGGAGAAAGCATGTGGCAGTTATCTGGTACCGTTTATTTTTCTTGAGATGGATCATTGTTGGGTTAAACTTCATATGTCAAGTTTGAACTCAATCAGTGAAACATTTCTCTAGATATGAATTTGTTTGTAAAAAAATCAAAATGGCGGATGTCTGGGAATCGAAGCGTTTTCGGGCCTATGTTTATAATATGAACTTTGTTTATTATTTTTAGCCATAGAACGAGCTACCGAGACAATGCCATATAGTTCTGACTCACCCTGTATATATAGGTTTCTAGTCATAAATCTGACTTATGTCTAAGAACAATATCATAAACTATCATTTAGACGTTTATTAATCTCGAAGTATATTCTTTTTAATTTCAATCTATGCACCAAGTGGTACAACGTACAAACTTTGGCGAAATTGAATCGTTGCTAAAGTATTAAAAAAAAAAAAAAAAAAACTCGAAGATCGTGCAATATACGTTGTCATGGCAACAAAACAAACCTTATTAATCTGGGATTCGTCCTAACCCTTGGGTACACGGGGGGGGGGGGGGGGGGGCTCGCGAGAGATGCGACCTCCATTCCTTGGCCTCCCGTTGAATTTATTATTAGAATCAGAAATGCAATTTTCCCAAACAATTGTTTTACCTTTGCTTTCGTGTTCTGGTCGTGTGTGTGAAAATTGAGCTAATCGAAAAGGGAAAAGTCGAACCATGACTCGTTACAAGAGCAGTCCTTAATGCTTCGTTTGTTTTCGGGACAAGGCGCGCTTGTCGTTGCATCGGTTGACAATGTTTTATAAAGAGAAAGATCGTTTACAGATTAAGCTGCACGTTAGACAAATCAAAGATTAATAGAGCACTAGGGGTACGTTAACTCCAGAGCTTGCTTCGCTCTGAAATTGTGAGCGGAAACAATCACGTAGCCTAATAAATCCTATAAAAATGAGTGTATACTTCGTCAGTTATAGCATGACCGCTCAGATGCGTTGGCGGGAGGGAAGAATCTAGGCAAGTGGGGACGCCGTCAGCTGGAGGGGAAGGGATACCGCGCACAGACAATATACCATGTGTCTCAAAATTCTTACCCCTATAATTTTTTTTATTAATGGAAATAGACAGATTTGCTTTGGGGATTGTTAAAATAATGACAAAAATGGAGTTTGTTGGTGTATCGTAAATTTCAACCTCCCCCCCAAAATTGGGGTATTTTGGGGGTAAGTCAAACATTTTAAACGAGAACCCCTATTGAGTGACACCTCATTTTAAAGGCTTTGATAAAAGAAGAAGATTGTCGCAAACCGTAGGTCTGTATGTTGACTCTATCCAACGTAATGGCTAATCAAAGTTATAACTTTTCCCCATTTAAATAATATTGAAATGTTAAAAATGATACATCTGGTCACTAAATCTAAGTTATAAAACGTAATAGTTGGTATACAAAAAGTAAAGCTAAGCCCTCTGGAATTCCCAGGTGCTGGACTTTTTACTATTAGGAGTGGACAAACATTAACAAAGCAGTTGCTAAGTTGTATCAACCGAAAGTCCAGTACCTGGGAATTCCAGAGGGCTTAGCTTTATTTTTTTATCTTTTTTACTTTCTCACAATACTATAGGGAGACTTGCACAGTACCGGACACTGCCCAGTACCGGACAGAGCGTGTTTCTTAAAGATGCCAATAGATGGCAGATATATGAAATATTCCACACAAAGCCCTTTATCACTTAAAGTCGTTGTACATTTATTAGCTTTGTCGCGCCAATTTTGTCTGAGCAATTCGCGAAAAGGGTATTTTTGTCCAGTTGGGTGCTTTCTGACGATAGATTTCAGGTTCTGTTCTGTGAGACTTGGTGAATAGAATGAGTTTATCTATTTTTTGTGTTAACTCCACTTTCATACTGAATAGGAAGCAGTAAGAGAATTTAAGTTTAAATCGTTAGTTTACGGTTATGAATTTAAATACTTCTTCTCCTTCATTTGCTCAGTACCGGACAGACAACACTTTCCCAGTACCGGACACTAAAAATATTGTGTTAGACCCTTCAAAGCTGCGTACTATGAAGCCTATCCTATATGGATGAACAAATCAATATATTTCGGGTTTGATTAGGACAGCTTTTACGGCTATATGCAGGATGCAGCTTTCAAAGTCTGGTTTTTCAAGTACTGGGCTCTAACCATTGAAGAAGGACGTATTTATAGGTTTGGGCTACCTTGCTGCATCTCATTTCACTCAAGTCAATGAAGCTCTCACAAGATCCACAGTTTCTGTGACCACAAATCTTACTCCCGAGGCCTGAAGAACCAGTAACAGTGACTGCAGAAGAGAATGTAACCCCATCTAGCTCAATGTTTGCACCAATTCCTTCATGCTCAACACCATCCTCCTTGCCTTGCATGACGTCAACTTCAAGTGTTGCCACAGTGAAAGCCACACAAACATCTCCGGCTACTACAAACACTTCTCGCTACTATGGCGGACCTGGAGGCTTCATGTCTCATTCATTTCAAGTTGTGACCAATTGGATTTTTCCCATCACAGATGAGGCTAGATAGAAAATCATTCAGAGAAAGAGGAAAAGTGGAAAAAGTGAGATTTTAACTGGAAGTCCTTACAAAGATATGCTAGAGAAGAAAGTAAAGGAATCAGATGAACAAATTAAAAAAGTAGCAATGAGAAAATGAAAAAATTACAATGTTTTATATTAGCAAAGGGAAGAAAACCAAACAACTTTAGTTGCGAGTGAAACATAAAAATATTGGTCCTACCAAGAAAACTTCACTTTAAAACTAACGTCCTAAAGAAGGAGACCACAGAAATGAACTCCAACAACCAAAATAATGTTAAATGAGTGCATAATTTGTAGAGACAACAGAAGAAGATTTTATACAGTGCACATCTTGCAAGCGGAGGGCAGAAATTGCTTGCATAGATCAAGAAAATCTCATTTATTACAATTGCGAAAATTGCTCATCAATTATTGTCATTAACATTACTGAGTTTTTTATTATATATAGTATTGAATTAGAATGACATATTAATTAATCAAATATACCAACACTTAGCAAAATAACAACTACTTATCTTAATAATAAATTATTTTTGAAAGTGTCCGGTACTGGGCATATGTTTTTGACAGTTGTAATTATTTGATACTTTTTCATTTGTTCAATTCATTCTTTTTATTATTGTTTTTTGTAAAAGTGTTAATTTTTTGTTATAAATAAACCTTTGAACTATTTATTGTTGCAATTTTAATTTGTTACAATACATGTAGAAAAAGTTATTGTCAAAAAACCTAAGGTGTCCGGTACTGTGCAAGTCTCCCCTATAGAGAAAGTATAGTGATCGCAAAAAAAATCGATGTTGAGATTTTTGTGGAATTATCCGTTTTGGGACCCCCTGAGTCCAAAAAAGTGGTTTTTACAAAATGTCTGTCTGTATGTCTGTATGTATGTCTGTATGTATACAAAGCTAGAGAGAAAACTAATCAATCGATTACAACCAAATTTGCACCAGACATGTCCAGTAGGCCTGTATAGATGCACGAAAAAGGGTTTTGAACATTTTTGAAAAACAACCTCCTTTTTTTGCCAAAAAACCCCCAAAACGTCAGTTATTATTTCTTTATAAAAAAACGGCTCTAACGATTTTGATAACATTTTGCTTATTAGTAGCCTTTAATGTGCCCTACCATATGCAAAAAACCACATCTTTCTAAAAATTCTCGTTTACCTAATAATAATAATAATAACAGATTTTTGGGGGTTTTTGGCCATAAAGGGGGTTGTTTTTCAAAATTTTTCAAACCCTTTTTACGTGCATCTTGTTACAATTCAAATATTTCCCTAACTCTGTAAAGAAAATAAGAAC
>JAGFPH010001045.1:68447-78898 GCA_018207615.1 Philaenus spumarius
AATATAGATTTAATTGTAAAGTAAAGTAATTGTGAGGGTTGTAGTAATCTATAAAGACCCAATTGACGTGTTTGGTGCAAATTTGTTCGAAATCGATCGAATAGTTTTCCCTCTAGATAATAATAATAATATTTATTAGTTAATCTCCAACTTTAATAAAAATCACCTCTTCTACCCCACCCTACAAGTCACAGTGAATCTGCTTAATAATTTAAATATGTTTGTGAGAAAGTAGGCCTATGTGCCAGTTCCTGGTACCGTTTATTTTATAATATTTTTTCTACATCCAAGGATATTAAGTGTTTTGTAAAAAAAAAAAATGGTGGATATCTGGAAAAAGGAGCTTTCCGAACCCATGTTTATGTGAACCGTTTTCTTTATTTTCACCAGTAGAACACGCTCTGAAAGTTTATCCGTTTCTTTCTGAATCACCAGGTATAAAGAAGGAAATTCTGTCATACGATAAAATTGTATTGTGTTCAGAACGTTCGACGGATTACAGAGCATTCAAAGGTTTGACAAACTCATTGCTTACATTGCAGTATATATTGTAACAGCTGGAAGAGAAGGGGCGAGATAGGCAATATGGTAGCAAGTAACTAAAGCGTTGTTTTGCTGTCGGGTTTTCTTAACGCAAGCCATATCTGAGTGGATAGCGTGGCATCTTCCTGATCAGAAGATACCGGGTTCGAATCTCGGTTTCATATCTGTGCTTAGAGGGTAGGAGGGCGGAAGTAAAGCAAACGGTGGTTGGCTCGCTTCCAAGCTGATGGGATATGACTAGTTAACTGGTCACCGGCTTGGGATGTTTTGCATAAATTGAATTATCTCGCAAATAGAGAGCTGAGGCACAATTACTTTTACTTGATAGATATAAAAATTAGTGCTCTCTCATTTTTATTTGCGTTAAGGAGATGAAAACAGGGATACCAACTCCTAAACATTACCTATACTAATACTATAAAGAGGTAAAAATTTGATTGTTTGTAGGGGGTAATCTCTGGAACTACTGAACCGTTTGAAAAAATAGTTTTACTAATAAAAAGCTACACTATCCCCGGGTAACATAGGCAATAATTAATTTTGATAAAAATATTTTTTATTTCAATATTTGTAAATTTAGTCGGAAAAATCTTAGGTTATGCCTAGACTGATGTACCAAGACACGTATTTACATTTATTACCATAGCAACCAATTTTGAATAGAATAACAGATAAAACAGCTGTTTGCTCCGATATTTCGCTGATTTAAAACTTTGAAGCAATTATTTGTATTTCTACTTTTAGGTTAGTTTTTATTAAAGTGTTGGTAGTTCTTTTAACCTTTATTAAAACTGCTGTTATAAAATATACGAAATAATTTGATTTGAACATTTAACATTATTTACCATCTTAGCTTTGGGGTTATTATTAATCCTACACCTTTATTGTAAAGGAAACATAACATGATTATGTGTATAGAAGGTCCAACGGAGTAGGCGTACATATTATATATATGTAATATTATATATATTACATATATATAATAGATAAATGTAATAGATATAATGAAAATACTTTTTATCTCAATATTTGTAAATTTAGTCGGAAAATCTTAGGTTATGCCTAGACTGATGTACCAAGACATGTATTTACATTTATTACCATAGCAACCAATTGAATAGAATAACAGACAAAACAGATGTTTGCTCCGATATTTCGCTGATTTCAAACTTTGAAGCAATTATTTGTATTTCTAACTTTTAGGTTAGGTTTTTATTAAAGTGTAGACATGAGCCTTGCTGGTTCTTTTAACCTTTATTAGGCCTATAACTGCTGTTATAAACTATGCGACATAATTTGATTTGAACATTTAACATTATTTACCGTCTTAGCTTTGGGGTTTTTATTAATCATACTCCTTTATTATAAAGAAAACATAACATGGTACATAAGGTTTCAATGGGGTTGGCGTGCAGAGCACGCAGGGGTTTCCCCTACTACTCAATAGTTACATACCTTGAAGCTAGATATAGAAAAGACATTTATTATGTGTAAGGCACATAGACAGTATAAACCCTCTCAGAGATATAAATAATATTTATATAATCCGTCAACATAGAGTAACTTTATGTAAATTATTACAAAACACAAGCCATCTCAACAGTGCAAGATTTTAAAATCATATTCTCGTTACAATTCCATTCTGTACACTTTCGCCGAACTTTCCCTGTTCTCGTGGGAAATTAAGCATTCTGTTCATACTTTGACGTGTGTGACGGAAATCACCTTATACAGACCAATAAGGAAAGACACGTGTAAATCAAGGACGAATTGCTGTGAATAATTTCCTGCTTGTAAAACATAAAACGCTAAGGGAGGGGGACGCTAACTGTTATGTTCCTTGGAGATGAGTATTGATTCAAAATGTACAGGAACTAATACTTGAGAAATATTTTGCTAAACAAATCTAAGTATATAAGAATCTTGGGAAGGTTGTTAGTAATAATCAAATGTGATTGTATTACACACTTAAAAGTCGAGTGTAAGAGTGTTGAGTGAACAATGAAAACGAGAATTTAATGTAAAAAAGAAAAAACTATCGATATTTTAATAAACAATAAAAAAAAACCGGTACCAGAAACTGGCACATACTTTCTCACAAACATATTTAAATTATTAAACAGATTCACTGTGACTTCATTATTGTAGGTGGGGTAGGAGAGGTGATTAAACTAGGAGATTAACTAATAAATATTATTATTATTAGCTAGAGAGAAAACTATTTGATCGATTTCGAACAAATTTTTCACCAAACAAGTCGATTAGGCCTGTATAGATGCACGAAAAAGGTTTTGAAAATTTTTGAAAAACAACCCCCTTTATGGCCAAAAAACCCCCAAAAATAAGTTATTATTATTATTACTAGCTAAACGAGAATTTTTTAGAAAAATGCATTTTTTTTGCATATGGTAGGGTACATTAAAGGCTACAAATGAGCAAAATTTTATCAAAATCGTTAGAGCAGTTTTTTTATAAAAAAATTATAACAGATTTTTTGCGATTTTTTTGTCAAAAAGGGGGTTGTTTTTCAAAACCGTTTTTCATGCATCTATACAGGCCAATTTGACATGTCTGGTGCAAATTTGTTTGAAATCGATCGAATAGTTTTCGCTCCAGCTTTGTTACATACAGGCAGACATTTTGTAAAAAACACTTTTTTGGACTCAGGGGATCCTAAAACGGATATTTAAACAAAAACCTCAACTGCGATTTTTTTTTGCGATCACTATAATTTCTCTATAGTATAGTGAGAAAGTAAAAAGGGTCCTGAATTGTGCATGAAAGGTGAACATTAAGTGCCACTCCGCCACACATAACATACCTCCTCCCTTCCACACTCACATCCCTACCTGCGCGAATCGCTTCTTCACATATATTTCCATCTGTACGCGGATGTTTTCTGAGACATAGGGTGATGTGAATCAGAATGTATTGTGGTGACAGTGATTGTGGGTTTTCTATATAGATTGTCCTTTTCCTTAGTCTAATAATATTAAAAATGTAATTTTACAAATAGATCTTGTAGCGCCCGCACTAAATACGAGAACAATAAATGTTCTATACATAATTTAACTATAACTACTCGTTTTTGTAATTTATTGAACCTATTTATCCAATGGTTCTCGCAGTAGAGCGATATTGATCCCAGTAAAATCTGTTGGAACGCTTTCATAAAAGACCTTAACAGCCCATTAATTTAAAGTAAATACAGCATTGTTACAAAAGTCGACAATAAACATAGAAAAACAATCTCTTCCTCTCATTTCAGATACTTCCGTCCAAGGGGTGAAACGAGGGCAACAAACAACCCCTATATTTACCCATAAATTGTTACACTTCCCATTAAGCCAGAGGGCAGTCATGTGACGCTTTGGTTTCTTAGTGATAAATACGAAGGGCAACGCACTAGAATTTCGATTTCTTGCTAGTGAGGGGTGAAAATGAGGAAACTAGCCCTGAACGATAAATGTGTATACAGGGTGTCCAGCTTCGATAGCAGAAAACTCCACGGGTTTGTCACATAAAAGCAAGGAAATCTATTTAAATAAAAATGAAATGCAGTTCGTTGGTAAGCGCATCACTCGAGAACGGCTGGACCGATTTGGCTATTTTATGTTTTAAATTGTTCGTAATAGTCTGAATTAGGTTTTTATGGGTAAACAGTTTTGGAAAGTTTAACGGAAAATTTTCAAGTTCAGGAAAAATTTAACGTACTTTTTTCTATAAACTCATGTCCATAACTCACGAAAACAGCTGTTCTGATAAAAAGCTAGCAACACATGTTTGTTTACTTTCATTCCCATTATTTTAAACCATAGGCCTATATTATTTATATTTTGTTGATCTGTACTTGTTAATATTGGATTTTCATGGTTATGTTATTTTATTTTATTAAGTATTTAATTTCTTTTGTTTGTTATTTATTTCAATTATTGGCCTATTAGTTTTTTTATTTTAGTTTTTGAAGTGAAAACTTCTTTAGCGGCGTTGGGCACTTTTTGCTTGGGGAAAAAGCATTGAATTCGCGACCGTTACCACTCGAGATATAGTATGTATATATATATATATATATATATATATATGTACGCAACGCGAATATACTACATAGCACTTCTTATTGGGAGAGGAAAAAGCATCAAACTCGCGACCGTCACCGCTCGAGATATAGTATGTATGTATATATATATATATGATATTTGTGTTATATGTATATTAAATACCAAAGTCAGCAAAGTCATTAATGTTTTAAATTATTTTATCCTTATTCCTCCTCCTCTAATATTAGTACGGACAAAAAAATATAAATTGGTCATAGAAGTTATCACTTCCAACGTGTGGTCTTAAGCACACTATTTTTTTATTACTGTTTGACTGTTTATAGTTTTAGTAGACCTGTTTTCTTCAAAACTACCGAATGGACTGGAACGAAATTTGGTAAGTAGTTTCCTCTGGGGCTATAGGTGCTCTCTAAGAAAGAGTTTAAAAAATGCGAAATTTTAGGGGATGTTTGGGGGCAAAGTTCCTAAAAATCCCCGTAAGAAATACATAGTATAATATATTGCAACGGATAAACCTTATGCAATGCGTGAAAAATTGAGTTTTGTTGTAAAACTGCAAAAATCAAGATTTCATAGCAGAAGTTGAGGTACACCCTATACTTAACTAGATTAGAATACGACAAGTCCCGGCCAACTGTACTGTGTCAACAGAGATGGACTTTTGTCCAGGAACTTGTTTCAAGTTGCCTAAAAGACTTAGAAAAATTAGTTATTTTTATACAGGAATAAGGTGTTAAATAAAAGTATAAAATTGATGAATTTTATGGGTAGATGTGAAACACGGGAGGTGGAAACATTTGTTCATGGAAGTCACAATTTTGTAAAATAAAAAATGTTAAAGTTATAAAGAGTTAAAGTTATAGGAAATTCTCAAATTTCATCAAAATTAAATGAAAAAGATATTTTTGAAAAGCGTAAGAAAAATTGAATAAAAAATGTTAAATAACAAATTAAGGAATTTTTGATATTTTAAAAGTTAGAGATAATTGTTAAAGTTTGAAGGTGAAAAAGCACCATAAAAAATGAAAAAGGGAAAATGAAAAAGTAAACAAGTTGTAAAGAAGTAAAAGTTTTATAAGATAAAAAGGTTATAAATTGTTAATTAATTAAAATAATAGGTGAGAAAGTTCATACCTATATTTTGCTAAAAATAGAATGAAAAAGGTGGTAAAAATAATAACCTAGTGTTAAGAAAGTAGTAAGGGTATAAAATTGTAAATCTCAATCGAAAGTATCAATTTTAAAGTTAAAATTCAAATTCAAAAGTAAATGTTAAATTTGGCAAATTTTGCAAGTCCCAAAAACAGAAGAAAAATCTTCGGACAGAATGGAAATTTTGGCTAATATATCATAAAATAATAACCAACATAGAAGAAAAAAGAAAAAAGATTTTCCTTCAAAACCAGAAAAGTTTTCATGAGGAAAAACCGCGGAATACGCGAGGCAGCGCCATAAGCGAACCAAACGTAGTACGACCATCACTCAAGTTTGAGAAGAAAGGAAAATGTATCAGGAATACGATTACGAAAACCGCAAGCTCATAAAAGCAGTTAAAGGAAAACTACGAGGAAAATACGTAAGACAATAGGAGAAAATGTTAGGAGGGGAGATCTAGATTAGCTGATGGCAAGGCCTAACGAAGAAGTTAGTGGGGGTAGTACCAACCTAAAACTTAAAGAAATCAATGCGAGTTGCATGGCAAGATATCGAACAAGGAATAGAAAAATAAGAAAAGCAGTTGGTACTCGGAAGGCGGCAAAGGAGGCTATATAAGTGGAGTACAGCGGGAGCCGCGCATCTAACGACCTATCTCAGATATATCTAACGATCTATCATTCTACCAATCTCAGATATATCTATCGCTCATCTGGAATCTGGAATCGCTCTCTCTCTCGTTGAGTTTTTTCATTAGATCGACGTTGTTAGACGGATCTGCGATGTTATTGTAACGTACTTAGAAGCAGTGTTCTATAAAGACAGCAGTAAGATATGTGTCAATCAAACAGTGAACATTTTAATTAATTATAATATTATGCGATATAATATTTCAAGTAACATTTTTCATTAAAATTTTATCAAACGTAAATACGAGTTAAATGAACAAAGACAGTGTAAAATCAGTTAGTATTACAGACAGTGAAAAAACGATTGAACAGTTTGAGTGAATTACGCTATAGTTAATCATATAGCGGGTGCGTCAAAAAATCTATAAATGACGTAGTCTACAAGAATCACAGGACTGATGTAATGACAATAACTGGAACCACACATGGACTTTGAAGGACTACTGGAATAAGAAGCGGAAACCAAATCAGGGAAGGCGTTAATCCAAATCAGGGAAAACGTTAGAAGACATCAGGGAAAGTCAAACCAGGCAGAAGCTGAGACCACGAGAGACGTTCAACCGCACCAACGATAACCGGACTTCAGGGAAGCTGTATTTCAATCAACATTCTTGGGAAAGGTGTTCAGAGTCCAGGGTCGCAGTAATAAAAGGTCTGTCAGAAAAGTTACGATATCCCTTATTAAAATATTGCCTGAGTTAAATTTAAATAATTATTGATACTGGGTTGAGATAAAAAATTTAGGTTTTTCAAAATATAAAATTATTAATCTTGTAAATTAAATATATAAAATCATTTTCATAATTAAATAATTAAATAATAAATATTAAAAAAGAAGGAATAATTAAGTATAAATGAATAATAAATGGTTCTACCTAAAAGAGTTAAAATTTATGTAAATAGTAAATTTAGTTTAAAATTTATGTTTTTGTAGTGGAAAGAACCACAGAGTATTTTGAGTTTTTTATTGAATAAATTTTCTTTTTATTTCAATTAATATAATTAATTTACCTTGTTCAAGAAATTCCTATTATCTAAGTATCATATATGATAAGTTGTTTTCAGTGTATGATCAATATTGAAGGGTGGAAACGCAAAGTTGGCATTTCCAACGAAATTTCACAAAGCACAAATAATTTAATTATTCTAGGTAAAGTTCCACTGTTCTCACTCCTCGGAGATTGTCAAAAAAATATAATATTAATTACTGAGCTGAGCAAATTTAAAGTTAATAGTAACTTGAATAACTGGAAGGAATTTAATAAAATATTTTTATTTAAGGTGACTATAGGCATAGTTATCTTAACCAGAGTTATATCACCTAGGCTATTAAAATTAATTTGCCTTAAACTTCCAGTAGGTGATATAATCTCTTTATTCTGTAACAAAGTAGGGAAATCCTACAGACAGACAAGCGTCGGGGCTACATTGCAGAGGTGGCTCCCGAACGTCACAAAAAAGGTCTGTCGTTGCAGGGTTGACGTCGCAACGTGGGGACAAAAGGAAAACAAACTTCCTCCCCCAGCGTCGTGCAACTTGTGCGTCGTTGCAGAGTTGGCGCCCAACGTGGGGCTTGATTTAACGGAAGGTTAAATAAAGTCCAGAACTGACAGAATAAATTATTTGTGCTTATATGTATGTGTTATAATAAGAATTAAGTTAGATTGTGTAAACATACTAGTGAATTTGATCAACATTAAATATTTCCCGGGTTTGGTATTCCGCAGTTTAAGAGGGGGAGTAGGCCAAGCACCTTAGAAATAATTTGTCGCGGTAAAAACGTAAATAGAAAAAGGGGGTTTTCAAAAAAGTTAAGAAAAATAAAATAAAAGTAGTTAGGCTACGAATATTTTACTTCCGACAAATAAGGAAAAATTTCTAAGAGCAAAATGGCGAACAAAGAACTTAAAGAATTTATGGAGATGCTAAAAAAAGAGAAAGCTGAAGAAAAACAATTAAAAGAAGATAGAAGGCGGCTAAAAGAGGCTAAGATAGAAGAAGATAAAGCGAACGAAAGGAGGTTGCGAGAAGAAGAAAAAGCGAATGATAGGAGGCTGCGAGAAGAAGAGCAGAAACAATTATATACATTAATTTCAGGAAAATTGGAAGGAGTATCGCAGGAAATAAATGGAGAAAAAGAAAGGTGTTTAAGTCAACACAAACAGGTAGAAGAAAGGCTTGAGGATATTGTAGGCAGTATACAATTGTTAGAAGAATCTACAGGGGTAATTAAAAAGAAAACTGATGAAAATTTTAAAATAATTACAAATAGGGTAACGAAGGTAGAACAAAAAGTGCTAGAATTAGGGGGACAGCCAGGTATGGTTAGGAGCCTGGTAATGCCGAGGTATGAGGGGGAGTGTAAAAAAATAGAATTTTGGGGAAATCCACACGAACGCCCTCAGCAATTTATAAGGGAGGTAGAAAATTTGATCGAGGAAACTAATCCATTTTTTAGCGATCAAGAAAAGTTAAAGTTTGCAGTGCGACAATTAAGGGGTAGTGCATTAGAATGGTGGCAAGTTATGCAAACAGAAAATATAGGGTACACAGGGTTTAAAGAATGTTTTTTAAAAAATTATTGGTCGTTACAGAAGCAAAAATTAATAAGAAATAAAATAGAATATGGGAGGTATAATGATAATAGTAATCTTACGCGAGCAGATTATTTTTGTAAATTAGTAAACAAGGCTAGAGATTTAGATCCACCGATTCCGGAGGGATATTTAGTGTTTACTATATTCCAGCATTTTAATGACCAGATTAGGTTGGCGGCAATGGGAAAGCATAGCGAAACGGTTAGAGAAGCCATACAATTTCTAAATAATATAGATATGATGGAGGAAGCGCGTAGGGGAAATAGGCCTACAGGAACGCCGAATAATGATAATAATAACAGGCAAAACCCCCAACCCTATCCGAAACCTAACCTGCAATCCTATTCGCAAAACCCAAGAAATACCATACACCCTAATAACCCAAGACCCGGTCCATCAAATCAAAATCCTAATTCAAAGCCGAAACAGGGAAACTAGGAAAGGAGGTTCTGAAAAATAGGCTTCGGAGTTTTAGGGCTGATGATATAACTAAAAATCAAATAAATAAAGTAAATAGAAGGGGCGGAAAAATAATTAAGAGGGAGTTTATTAAAAAACCGGAAAACACGGTAATTAAAAATGAAACGGCAGTATGTGTACAGAAACCCTTAAGTAATATACACTATAATATTCGCGAGGATTTGTTAGATAATGAAGGGGAGGAAATTATTAAAGATAAACCAATAGAGGAAATCCCGGCGATATTAGTGGAAATTGGTCATTTACAGGCTATTATGGAAATAGACACTGGATCTGAAATAACAGTTATGCAACAGGATTATTACGAGCAGCTGAAAGCGGAAGGAATACCAATAATGGAACTTCCAGTAGCAAACGTAGAAATAATTGGAGCGCTTAAAGGTAAAGTTCAAAAAGTACACCGCCAAATTATGTTAAAATATAAAGTTCAAAATAAAGAAATGGATTTAAAATTATTAATAGTGAAAGGGTTAAAATCCAGAATACTTATAGGGTGTGATGCATTGTATGAAATGCAGGCGAAAATAAATATGGAGAAAAGATTTATAAGGTGGTCATACGAAGGAATAATATATGAGTTACCATTTATAAATAAACAAACGGCAATAAGTCAAATTAAAGGGAAGTGTTTAAAATTAAGGTGTGAAAATCAAATAAATAAGCAGATTAAAAAATCAATTAAATTAGATAATAAAAATGAAGGGAACCTTATCAATAATAAACAAGCAATTAACGTAAACAAAAGTGTAGAGAACGCGAAAGGGTTAATTAGCTTAAACGGATTAAATCAAGTAGCGGGAGAAACAAAAGCGGGAAGTAAAATGGCGCAGCAAGACGGAAAAACAACAGGATGTAGGGTTAAAACGTTAGGAGGCGTAGAAGGGTTGAAGAATGAGAGAAATTCACTTCAATGGAGATTTAGGGAAAAG
>JAGFPH010001045.1:83898-99673 GCA_018207615.1 Philaenus spumarius
GGCTTGATTTAACGGAAGGTTAAATAAAGTCCAGAACTGACAGAATAAATTATTTGTGCTTATATGTATGTGTTATAATAAGAATTAAGTTAGATTGTGTAAACATACTAGTGAATTTGATCAACATTAAATATTTCCCGGGTTTGGTATTCCGCAGTTTAAGAGGGGGAGTAGGCCAAGCACCTTAGAAATAATTTGTCGCGGTAAAAACGTAAATAGAAAAAGGGGGTTTTCAAAAAAGTTAAGAAAAATAAAATAAAAGTAGTTAGGCTACGAATATTTTACTTCCGACAAATAAGGAAAAATTTCTAAGAGCAAAATGGCGAACAAAGAACTTAAAGAATTTATGGAGATGCTAAAAAAAGAGAAAGCTGAAGAAAGACAATTAAGAGAAAAAGAGAGAGCGGAAGAGATGGAAAGAAAAGAAGAAAGAAGGCGGTTAAAAGAGACTAAGATAGAAGAAGATAAAGCGAACGAAAGGAGGTTGCGAGAAGAAGAAAAAGCGAATGATAGGAGGCTGCGAGAAGAAGAGCAGAAACAATTATATACATTAATTTCAGGAAAATTGGAAGGAGTATCGCAGGAAATAAATGTAGAAAAAGAAAGGTGTTTAAGTCAACACAAACAGGTAGAAGAAAGGCTTGAGGATATTGTAGGCAGTATACAATTGTTAGAAGAATCTACCGGGGTAATTAAAAAGAAAACTGATGAAAATTTTAAATTAATTACAAATAGGGTAACGAAGGTAGAACAAAAAGTGTTAGAATTAGGGGGACAGCCAGGTATGATTAGGAGCCTGGTAATGCCGAGGTATGAGGGGGAGTGTAAAAAAATAGAATTTTGGGGAAATCCACACGAACGCCCTCAGCAATTTATAAGGGAGGTAGAAAATTTGATCGAGGAAACTAATCCATTTTTTAGCGATCAAGAAAAGTTAAAGTTTGCAGTGCGACAATTAAGGGGTTGTGCATTAGAATGGTGGCAAGTTATGCAAACAGAAAATATAGGGTACACAGGGTTTAAAGAATGTTTTTTAAAAAATTATTGGTCGTTACAGAAGCAAAAATTAATAAGAAATAAAATAGAATATGGGAGGTATAATGATAATAGTAATCTTACGCGAGCAGATTATTTTTGTAAATTAGTAAACAAGGCTAGAGATTTAGATCCACCGATTCCGGAGGGATATTTAGTGTTTACTATATTCCAGCATTTTAATGACCAGATTAGGTTAGCGGCAATGGGAAAGCATAGCGAGACGGTTAGAGAAGCCATACAATTTCTAAATAATATAGATATGATGGAGGAAGCGCGTAGGGGAAATAGGCCTACAGGAACGCCGAATAATAATAATAATAACAGGCAAAACCCCCAACCCTATCCGAAACCTAACCTGCAATCCTATTCGCAAAACCCAAGAAATACCATACACCCTAATAACCCAAGACCCGGTCCATCAAATCAAAATCCTAATTCAAAGCCGAAACAGGGAAACTAGGAAAGGAGGTTCTGAAAAATAGGCTTCGGAGTTTTAGGGCTGATGATATAACTAAAAATCAAATAAATAAAGTAAATAGAAGGGGCGGAAAAATAATTAAGAGGGAGTTTATTAAAAAACCGGAAAACACGGTAATTAAAAATGAAACGGCAGTATGTGTACAGAAACCCTTAAGTAATATACACTATAATATTCGCGAGGATTTGTTAGATAATGAAGGGGAGGAAATTATTAAAGATAAACCAATAGAGGAAATCCCGGCGATATTAGTGGAAATTGGTCATTTACAGGCTATTATGGAAATAGACACTGGATCTGAAATAACAGTTATGCAACAGGATTATTACGAGCAGCTGAAAGCGGAAGGAATACCAATAATGGAACTTCCAGTAGCAAACGTAGAAATAATTGGAGCGCTTAAAGGTAAAGTTCAAAAAGTACACCGCCAAATTATGTTAAAATATAAAGTTCAAAACAAAGAAATGGATTTAAAATTATTAATAGTGAAAGGGTTAAAATCCAGAATACTTATAGGGTGTGATGCATTGTATGAAATGCAGGCGAAAATAAATATGGAGAAAAGATTTATAAGGTGGTCATACGAAGGAATAATATATGAGTTACCATTTATAAATAAACAAACGGCAATAAGTCAAATTAAAGGGAAGTGTTTAAAATTAAGGTGTGAAAATCAAATAAATAAGCAGATTAAAAAATCAATTAAATTAGATAATAAAAATGAAGGGAACCTTATCAATAATAAACAAGCAATTAACGTAAACAAAAGTGTAGAGAACGCGAAAGGGTTAATTAGCTTAAACGGATTAAATCAAGTAGCGGGAGAAACAAAAGCGGGAAGTAAAATGGCGCAGCAAGACGGAAAAACAACAGGATGTAGGGTTAAAACGTTAGGAGGCGTAGAAGGGTTGAAGAATGAGAGAAATTCACTTCAATGGAGATTTAGGGAAAAGAAAAGGAAGGAGTTCATCGCCAAAGGGTTCACAAAGGAAACCAGGGATGAAAAAGCGCGTAAGAATAAAAATAAAATAAAATTTGATGTAAGGGGGAATAATTATAACGTTATTAACCGTAATCCAAAAATAAGTTGTAGTCAAAGCATAGTCCAAACAAAAACTTCACTAAAGCACTGTTACACCACGCGAAATAATCCAATTAATAATAGTATCAAACGAATATATAAAAATTATGCAAATCATTCAAACACTGATTATAATGAGATGCGTAAAAACCATAGCGATTTAGGCCGAAGGAACAAGTCAACTAAAGCTCGTTTTAAAAGCAATTCGGATTCTATAAGAAATAATAACGGTAAAGAAGGTGCGTTTGTTAGAAAGCATACGAAGATAAAAGAAAATGTAGGCCTAATCTCGGAGACAGAGTGTCTAGCAAAAATGGAAAGGGAAAGCAATACGAGACCGTACCAAGGCCGAGGTCGAGCGACTACGCAAACACAGCTGATAGGATGTCAACAGATTAAACTAGGCGAGTCAAAATGTCATGCTACGATACTGAATACAACGCAAGAGGGGATTTTACAGGAGTTAATAGAGAAATATAAGTCGATATTTTCAGAACGGCCTGGCTTATCGAAATTATATGAACATGAATTAAAGTTGGAAAAAACTGAAACTTTTGTAAATAGAAACTACCCCATCCAAATGAATTATAGAAAAAAAGTTAGGGAGGAACTGGACCAGATGCTGGAAAACAATATTATAGAGCGATCTAGGACACCTTATATAAACCCAATGGTGACTGTTGTGAAGCCGGACGGATCGATACGATTGTGTATGGATGCCAGGAAACTAAACAAAATTATAACTCCAGATTTTGAAAGTGCACCGCCTATAGATGATATCTTAAGGAAAGGACGGCGGAAAAAATACATAAGTAAAATTGATTTAACTTCGAGTTTCTGGCAAATACCGCTCAAACCAGAATCAAGAAAATACACAGGATTTTTGTTTGATAACAAAGTTTATAATTTTAAAGTGGTACCGTACGGCCTTCAGAACTCTTTATCTGCCTTGATACGAACTGTAGATATTACGTTAGGTAAGGAAATAGAAGAGTTTACGTTAAATTATGTCGACGATTTGCTATGTTTGTCTGAGACGTTCGAAGAACATATACAGCATCTAGAACAAATATTTCAGAAATTCAAGGAAGGAGGCTTAACCATAAATCCTAAGAAGACAGTTTTCTGTCAGGAAGTAGTAAAGTTTTTGGGTTTTATATTCACACCAGAAGGAGTTAGCACTGATCCGGAAAAATTAACAACCATAAGAGATTTTCCAGAACCACGTACAGTAAAACAGCTACAATCGTTTCTAGGGTTTGTTAATTATTATTCGAGATTCACAGAAAAATATGCAGGAGCAACAAGACCACTGTATAAGTTGTTAAAAAAGGGACAAAAATGGATATGGGACGACGAAATGAAAAAAGCGTTTCAAGATGTTAAGAGGTTGTTTATAGAAGCGGTGGTTATAGCACATCCGGAAGAAGGAAGGGAGACCTATCTGCAGACAGACGCAAGCACAGGTGCTATAGCTTGTCAATTATATCAGCTAGACAGGAATGGTGCAAAACAAATAATAGGTTTTGTAAGCCGAACTTTAAAACCGTACGAGAAACATTATACAATCTGCGAGTTGGAGTTGTTGGCGATTGTGTATGGCTTGCAGAAGTTTCGTCCGTTAGTAATAGGAGCTCCGCTAAATATAATTACCGATAATATGGCACTGAAATTCCTAACATCATGTAAGTTCCAAAACAGCAGAATGAGAAGATGGATACTCGGTATACAAGAGTATAACCCCAATGTGCAACACTGTACAGGAAAGGAAAATGTACCATGCGATGTGGCAAGTAGGATGTATGGGAAATGTACGGGAGTGGAAGATAAATGCAAATTAAAAATACAAGAAATAAGGATAAAGCCAAATTTAAGAGAGTTATTTGTAAATTTTAGAGACTACCAGATTAGAAATTTAGAATGCCGTGAGAAAATAAATAATATAGAAAATTATCCAAATTTTATAATAAGAGACAATGTGTTATGTTCCACAATAAACAATAAAACAAGAATAATAGTACCAGAGGAAGTAATAGGAAGATTTGTGCAGGGTATACATGAGACATATGGGCATATAGGCCGAAACAAAATTTTCAATATGATAAAAAGAAAATGGTATATAAAAAACATGCTAGCAAAGATTTTAGAAGTCATAAAACGCTGCGATATCTGCCAAAGAGCAAAATATACGAATATGTATCCAAGGGGAGAAAGCAGGCCAATAGTAACCAACGACAAAGGAAGAATGGTGGCTATAGATTATTTAGGACCATTTCCAAGAGCTCCAGGCAATGTTCAACATTTACTAGTGGTGGTGGATGTATTTTCAAAATATGTTAGAATGTATGCAGTAAGAAATCCGACTACGGTAAACACAATAGAAAAAATGCGCCAATACATTGCGGAAGTAGGACGGCCGGAAAGAATTCTGACGGACTACGGCAAGGCATTTACCTCTAGACACTGGGAAGAATGGATTAATGGAGAGGGCATACAACACGTATTAACACCTATACGACACCCTCAGGTGAATCTTGCGGAGAGAGTAAACAGAGAAGTGATACGGATGCTAAGGACGTATTGTCACAATCACCAGGCGATGTGGAAACAACACCTGGAACTAATAGAAGACGTGTTAAACTCTACGCCGCATGAGACCACCGGATATACGCCAAAAGAGATCCAATGGGGTGAACAACCAAGCTATGTATGGGACGAGTATTTTCCGCAAGAAGACCAGGACGGGGAAGCAGAAACTAGGCGTGAAAAACACCAAAGATGCCATGAGAGGATCATACGAGCTGGAAATACACGAGCTAGGAAATTGAACAATGGAAGGAGGTTTGTAAATATGAATATAGGAGATCTAGTGTTAGTCACCCAAAACACTACCATATTAGCAAACAAAGCTGGAGCACAAACAAAAAAGTTATTCTTATTATATGTAGGTCCATATAGAATTGTTGAAAGGACGGAAATGGAATGGGGAAGCAAAGTGGCTGAAACTAAACACAGCTGATTGAGTCGAAGGGTCGTTGTACTTAGGCCTACGGCAATGAATGGAGGTAATGCAACCAAGGTCGGTTATCAGCGGTGACGAAAATAAACAATGTAAATGTATTTTGTAAATGACAGATGTAGAGTGAGATACAGGGTGACCTGAAAGGAATGGGCACTTAAACAAATTTATGAATGATTGTAGTTGTAAAGAAGCAACAGTTAAAACGTCTAATGACATCTTAAGACAAAAGAAAGGTGGTTGCTATTCGGAGTAAGCGAGTTTAGGGGCTTACGCGTTGTTTGCAAGAAGCAAACGTGAAAAACGAAGGTAGAGGAATGTTGTATGTTAGGAGGCAACAATTTTGCGGATGAGCTGAAAAAAGAGTAGGCAATAAGTTATTAAAATTTTCTAAAAAACCAAGTAAAGGTGAAGAAAATGGGAAAGTAAGCGGATGTACTGAAGAAATAGTAGTAAAAGAAATTGAAAAAGTAAAAGGGTAAATAAAGTTTGGTCTGACCAGCCAAAGAAGTAAGTAAGAAAGCAATGGAGAGATAAAAGGAATATTCGAAGGCTAATGAAGGTAAAAATAAAATAAAATTGTTAAAGTAAAATAATACGCGAGAAATAATGATGATCAAAGTTAGTAGTATATGTTAGGTTAGTCAACCCAGTATATTTTGATATAATTGTAAATATAGGGTAACCAGGCAAGTGTTTTAAGTCCCCAAAAGACAAAAATTGACAATATAAAACAAAAAGTGTGATTAATGTATTTCAGTGGACGATTACTCCAAAAAAGGAGAAAATGTTATTATAAAATGTATGTTTTCAGTGGACGAACTCTCAAAGCGAGAAACCAAGGGTAATAAAAAATTGTAATTGTAATAAAATGTATATAAGTTTACAGGAAATCGATACTTCCAAATGAAGTAAGTTAGAAATATTGAAATGTAGGTGAAATATGGGAATTGATGTGTATATAAAAATATGTAAAATTTCAGGAAGACTTCGAGATAAATGTAATTAAAATGAATTTATGGTATGTTAGAGTAAGTAAACTATGTACAGGTAGAACCAAAAAAGATAAGAGGGTAAGGAAAAAAGGGTTTTGATTCCTTATTCTTTCTGTGAGAATAACTCATCTTTAAGAGCGGGAGTTTGCAACGGATAAACCTTATGCAATGCGTGAAAAATTGAGTTTTGTTGTAAAACTGCAAAAATCAAGATTTCATAGCAGAAGTTGAGGTACACCCTATACTTAACTAGATTAGAATACGACAAGTCCCGGCCAACTGTACTGTGTCAACAGAGATGGACTTTTGTCCAGGAACTTGTTTCAAGTTGCCTGAAAGACTTAGAAAAATTAGTTATTTTTATACAGGAATAAGGTGTTAAATAAAAGTATAAAATTGATGAATTTTATGGGTAAATGTGAAACACGGGAGGTGGAAACATTGTTCATGGAAGTCACAATTTTGTAAAATAAAAAATGTTAAAGTTATAAAGAGTTAAAGTTATAGGAAATTCTCAAATTTCATCAAAATTAAATGAAAAAGATATTTTTGAAAAGCGTAAGAAAAATTGTATAAAAAATGTTAAATAACAAATTAAGGAATTTTTGATATTTTAAAAGTTAGAGATAATTGTTAAAGTTTGAAGGTGAAAAAGCACCATAAAAAATGAAAAAGGGAAAATGAAAAAGTAAACAAGTTGTAAAGAAGTAAAAGTTTTATAAGATAAAAAGTTTATAAATTGTTAATTAATTAAAATAATAGGTGAGAAAGTTCATACCTATATTTTGCTAAAAATAGAATGAAAAAGGTGGTAAAAATAATAACCTAGTGTTAAGAAAGTAGTAAGGGTATAAAATTGTAAATCTCAATCGAAAGTATCAATTTTAAAGTTAAAATTCAAATTCAAAAGTAAATGTTAAATTTGGCAAATTTTGCAAGTCCCAAAAACAGAAGAAAAATCTTCGGACAGAATGGAAATTTTGGCTAATATATCATAAAATAATAACCAACATAGAAGAAAAAAGAAAAAAGATTTTCCTTCAAAACCAGAAAAGTTTTCATGAGGAAAAACCGCGGAATACGCGAGGCAGCGCCATAAGCGAACCAAACGTAGTACGACCATCACTCAAGTTTGAGAAGAAAGGAAAATGTATCAGGAATACGATTACGAAAACCGCAAGCTCATAAAAGCAGTTAAAGGAAAACTACGAGGAAAATACGTAAGACAATAGGAGAAAATGTTAGGAGGGGAGATCTAGATTAGCTGATGGCAAGGCCTAACGAAGAAGTTAGTGGGGGTAGTACCAACCTAAAACTTAAAGAAATCAATGCGAGTTGCATGGCAAGATATCGAACAAGGAATAGAAAAATAAGAAAAGCAGTTGGTACTCGGAAGGCGGCAAAGGAGGCTATATAAGTGGAGTACAGCGGGAGCCGCGCATCTAACGACCTATCTCAGATATATCTAACGATCTATCATTCTACCAATCTCAGATATATCTATCGCTCATCTGGAATCTGGAATCGCTCTCTCTCTCGTTGAGTTTTTTCATTAGATCGACGTTGTTAGACGGATCTGCGATGTTATTGTAACGTACTTAGAAGCAGTGTTCTATAAAGACAGCAGTAAGATATGTGTCAATCAAACAGTGAACATTTTAATTAATTATAATATTATGCGATATAATATTTCAAGTAACATTTTTCATTAAAATTTTATCAAACGTAAATACGAGTTAAATGAACAAAGACAGTGTAAAATCAGTTAGTATTACAGACAGTGAAAAAACGATTGAACAGTTTGAGTGAATTACGCTATAGTTAATCATATAGCGGGTGCGTCAAAAAATCTATAAATGACGTAGTCTACAAGAATCACAGGACTGATGTAATGACAATAACTGGAACCACACATGGACTTTGAAGGACTACTGGAATAAGAAGCGGAAACCAAATCAGGGAAGGCGTTAATCCAAATCAGGGAAAACGTTAGAAGACATCAGGGAAAGTCAAACCAGGCAGAAGCTGAGACCACGAGAGACGTTCAACCGCACCAACGATAACCGGACTTCAGGGAAGCTGTATTTCAATCAACATTCTTGGGAAAGGTGTTCAGAGTCCAGGGTCGCAGTAATAAAAGGTCTGTCAGAAAAGTTACGATATCCCTTATTAAAATATTGCCTGAGTTAAATTTAAATAATTATTGATACTGGGTTGAGATAAAAAATTAGGTTTTTCAAAATATAAAATTATTAATCTTGTAAATTAAATATATAAAATCATTTTCATAATTAAATAATTAAATAATAAATATTAAAAAAGAAGGAATAATTAAGTATAAATGAATAATAAATGGTTCTACCTAAAAGAGTTAAAATTTATGTAAATAGTAAATTTAGTTTAAAATTTATGTTTTTGTAGTGGAAAGAACCACAGAGTATTTTGAGTTTTTTATTGAATAAATTTTCTTTTGATTTCAATTAATATAATTAATTTACCTTGTTCAAGAAATTCCTATTATCTAAGTATCATATATGATAAGTTGTTTTCAGTGTATGATCAATATTGAAGGGTGGAAACGCAAAGTTGGCATTTCCAACGAAATTTCACAAAGCACAAATAATTTAATTATTCTAGGTAAAGTTCCACTGTTCTCACTCCTCAGAGATTGTCAAATAAATATAATATTAATTACTGAGCTGAGCAAATTTAAAGTTAATAGTAACTTGAATAACTGGAAGGAATTTAATAAAATATTTTATTTAAGGTGACTATAGGCATAGTTATCTTAACCAGAGTTATATCACCTAGGCTATTAAAATTAATTTGCCTTAAACTTCCAGTAGGTGATATAATCTCTTTATTCTGTAACAAAGTAGGGAAATCCTACAGACAGACAATAGCGTCGGGGCTACATTGCAGAGGTGGCTCCCGAACGTCACAAAAAAGGTCTGTCGTTGCAGGGTTGACGTCGCAACGTGGGGACAAAAGGAAAACAAACTTCCTCCCCCAGCGTCGTGCAACTTGTGCGTCGTTGCAATATATTTATTTACGCAATATATTTTTTGTCAATATACATTTAACTTTGATTTGTCTATCCGTGCAAAGTCGCTTCGGTCGAACTAGTAGTTTCATAAACGAACGTTCAAAGATTATTGTTTCAATTATGTATGTCGCTTTTACTTTAAATATAAATCGTTTTTGTACTGTTTGTTTTTTATACGCACTTTATTAAACCATCTAAATGTTTTTTGACGTTATTTAAACATTGGTACAGTCATAAACGTTACCTCAAAACTAAGTATAAATAAGATTATAATATTTAAATAAACTGATAATAATTTTCTCTTACTTAACACCGTAAAACTGTCATGTAGGATTCATATTTATACTATGACAGTTTCTAGTGAGTTAAAAAACTAACATAAACTATTATTGTTTCTATTATGTATTTGTTTTTTACTTTCAATATAAATTGCTTTCGTATTGTTTGTTTTTTTTATATAAACTTTATAAAACCTAAAAATTTGTTTTTGAACTAATTCAACCATTAGTACAGTCATACAAGTAACTTCAAAACTAAGTGTAAATGCAATTATAATGTTTAAATGATCTGGTAATAATCATCTGTTAACTCTAAAATTTTAAAGTGGAATGTAGGCTACTTTTCAATGGCATTTAGATTATTAGATAATTTTATAGCATGAAAGTTTATAATGTGTTCAATTAAGAAACGTGCAGCCATTAAAATTACTTGTATGTGTCTGTGTGTGTGTGTTTTTACTTACATATAAATCTCATTTGTATTGTTTGTTCTTTTGTATAAACTTTATTAAAAATGACTAAACTATCATATTAATTTGTACACGCAATGATACAGACATAAACATAACCTCAAAACTAAGTGTATGCACTTCTATAACGTTTGAATAAACCAATTAATATACTGTGCTATGTTTGAATTGCTCACTATAAATATTTGTTTACAAAAAGATTAACACAAATCCTAAAGCTTTTAAGGGATACATTTGTAGAATGTTTGTGGAATTAGCCTTTATTCACAAAAGTAAATTGTGTACTTTTATAAAATGTACAAACGATAAAACACATTTTATATTTTACTATAAAGACAGAGAGAATTTCATTGCACGTAATATTTTAGACGTCATTTGCATAGGAAAGTGCTATAATTTTATGTTTTTCCTCTTCTAAAGTTTTCCTTCGACAGTAAAAACGTCATAAAACATATTTTGTTCATTATTTTAAAACTTTAAACTAATATTTCAAGATGGAAGCTGGTTTGGTATAAGATAGTTCAACTATTTTTGTTTATATTTCTGCTACAAATTAGGACAGATCGCGATATTGAAGTTCTAATCATGAGTTGCACAAAAAGTCGCAGAGCTCGTCAGTTCTTTGTAGGACAGAAAATACCTTTTGTCTTATTTATTTAGAACAGGCTGATTAATTAAGAGACTCTTTGTCTGAGTTTAATTGTGTTCATGGTTAATTAAAGAATTATAAAACAACTGTACATCTCTCCTAATAGAATATATATAAAGAGCAATGTGTATTTAATTACTCTATTATGTACACTTACTGAATCGCGATTGTGTTCAACACAAAGATCATAAAGATCTGAGCTGACAACACTGACAGAAGAATTGCCAGAGGGTAACACACGGAGAAATAAACATGGAAGGCAAACAGAACAGATACAGTACATGCAAATAGAGAAAGAGGGAAAGATATTGTTACAAGCTGATGAAAGTGTGATAGAAAACTGGAAAATTAAAATAAGTCATAAATAAAACCAACTCCTTTGTCACATTAAAACAATTTTGTATCGTTCTCTCTTCAGGGAGATTTTCTCATTTAGGATTTTAATAAGCAAACCTTATTAAGGGATAAGCAAATTAACTTTAAACCAAGCGTGTTTATTAATTCACCCTTCTAGCAAAACCCTTCCACAAGGGTTGAAGTCCCTAAGGGCGTTTTACCTCAAAGTCTACAGATTACTTACCATTGTTGCACAGTTTCTACATTCTAAGTTTCCAACAAGTTTATCCATTGTATATACAATTAATAATTGTATCCGGTGTCTCAAAATTAATATCGGGGGTTTAAGGCTTTGTTGTATGTGTTACATTTAACTTACAATTATAAATAACTAGCCGACCCGTACGGCGTTGCCCGTGGTGGTTGGTATTTTCAGTCTTTTTAACGTGATTGTATTCTTTTTAAGTGTTCAGTCAGTGAGTGGTATTTGGCTTTTACATATATATAGATCTTAAATAATAAAAGCACTATTGTCATAATAATAAAAGATCTGAAATTATGATTTTAGTAACTTTGATCCATATCCAAACACCCCTAAAATTTCCAATTTTTAAATTCCTTTTTTAGTGAACACTTATAGCCCTAGAGGAAGCTACATACCAAATTTAATTCGAATCCGTTCGGTAGTTTTGAAGAATTCGTGATTTAGTAATTTTTACCCCCAAACCCCCCTAAAATTTCCAATTTTTTAAAACCCTTTTTTAGTGAACGCTTAAGGCCCTAGAGAGGAAGCTACATACCAAATTTCATTCCAATCCGTTCATAGTTTTAAAGAAATCGTGATTTAATAACTTTGATCCAACCAAATCCCTCCTAAAATTTCGACATTTTCCATACCCTTTCTTAATGAGCACCTATGGCCTTAGAGGAAGCTACATACCTAATTTCATTCCAATCCGTTCGGTAGTTTTGAAGATATCGTTTTTTAATAACTTTGATCCCCCCAAACCCATCTAAAATTTCGAATTTTGTCAAACCCTTTCTTAGTGGGAACCTATGGCCCTAGAGGAAGCTACATACCAAATTTCATTTCAATCCGTTCGGTAGTTTTTGAGAAATCGTGATGAGTCTGTCAGTGAGTGAGTGAGTAGTGGTATTTCGCTTTTATATATATATATATAGATACAACAAATAAAAGACCAACCCAAACAGTTTTGTAGGTACAAATGTTCTTATCGTCTGCTGTTGTTACAAACTCTAAAGCCTACAGACTACGGTATACGAGCCAACTTTGCTCAAACGATATGTTGCTGCGTGACGATGAAGATGTTCTGGATCGTGTCGCCTTCAGACGAATCGACATTTCACCTAAGTGGACATGGGGACGCTGATAATGTGCGTATATGTGTTTGAGCACATCAACATGAAATGGTACAGTTGCAATAAGACGCTCCCCTAAATTGAACCATTTGTTACATATCCAGGCATAAAGTTTATGGGCATTTCTTGTATGCTCGAGCAACTTTAACTGCGAATTTCCATAGGAAAACTGGGCTATTGCAGTGGCCCTTATGGTAAGACCCAAGGTCGGGAGTAGCAAATGAGCACCGATCATGGTCCCCAGAACACGTTTTGGGGTGTCATTAAAAATCATATATATGTATATATGTGCTCGCACTCTAGCGGTCGCATTTTAAGTCCGATTTGGTTCAAATTTGGTACACATGTTGGTCGTCTACGTCGCTCAGACGAGTTAGTTAGCCAAAAAAATCCAACAATCGGAAGCACTTTTTTTGACCGGAAGAAACTATTTTTTTGAGATTTTTCCTACGAGCATGAATTTGTTTTTGAGTTTTTTCTACAAAGGATGTTATTCTGCACATTTTGTTTTTTTACGCGACCTTATAGCTCGCTTGGTTCCCCCAAAATCGATCAAAACGTAAAATACCATAGACGTACCCGGTTCAAAGCCATGTGGTGGATTCTACCAAGGGGATGGCGTGCGAAGCTCGCAATGCATTGTGTATTGAAGATACTCCCAATATGCGGAATGGCGTGCGAAGCACGCAATGCTTTGTATATTGAAGACACTCCCAATATGCGGAATGGCGTGCGAAGCACGCAATGCTTTGTGTATTGAAGATACTCAAAATATGCGGAATGGCGTGCGAAGCACGCAATGCATTGTGCATTGAAGATACTCCCAATACGGGGGTTGGCGTGCGAAGCATGCAATGCTTTGTGTATAGAAGATACTCCCAATATGTGGAATGGCGTGCGAAGCACGCAATGCTTTTTATATTGAAGATACTCCCAATATTTGGAATGGCGTGCGAACCATTTTGCACCTATTCAGAACTGTCGTGAATAGTCCTATTTCCCAAATTGTTGGTTGAAACAATAAAACATATTCCTATAAACTTAATTTTGGAAATTTGCTCAACTCACGTCAGCGGTTCAGCTGCGTTGTCGAATTATCTTGATTCTGCTCTTTCCTCAACTGTAAGAAGCTGAAATGCAGGACTTTATTTAATTGTAACATAAATGTAATATCTACCTACACTGATCCAAAAATCCAACATTCAATTTGAAACACGATTGTTTACGATTATAATATTTAAATTAACCAGCTGTTTATTGTTTCTTGCGACTGAGGGGTGAAAACGAGGAAACTTCCCTAAAACAACAAACGTTTAATTATCCTATGTAGTTTATAACACAAGCAGGACTTAACAAACCTTACAACTATATATAAACAACAAACCGAATGTCCTCGATTTGGGAACTGATTTTCAAAACGCAGCAATTAATGTAAAACATAGTCAATCGGATTTATTCAAACGTTACTTTTACTTTCTCACTATTCTATAGTATAGAGAAAGTATAGTGATCGCAAAAAAAATCGATGTTGGAATGTTGTGGAAATATCCGTTTTGGTATCCCCTGAATCCAAAAAAGTGGTTTTACATAATGTCTGTCTGTTTGCCTGTATGTATGTAGGCCTATGTCTGTATGTCTGTATGCATGTCTGTATGTATACAAAGCTAGAGCGAAAACTATTCGATCGATTTCAAACAAATTTGCACCAGACATGTCAAGTAGGCCTGTATAGATGCACAAAAACGGGTTTGAAAAGTTTTGAAAAACAGTACCCTTTTTGGCAACAAAAATATCCAAAAAATCAGTTATTTTTTTTTTTTATAAAAAAAAACGGCTCGAACGATTTTGATAAAATTTGGCTCATTTGTAGCCTTTAACGTACCCTACCATATGCAAAAAACCACATCTTTCTAAAATTATTGTTTAGCTAATAATAATAATAGCTGATGTTTGGGGGGGTTTTTTGGCCATAAAGGAGGTTGTTTTTCAAAATGTTTCAAAACCTTTTTTCGTGCATCTATACAGGTCTAATTGACGTGTTTGGTGCAAATTTGTTCAAAATCGATCGAATAGTTTTCTCTCTAAATAATAATAATAATATTTATTAGTTAATCTCCTACTTTAATAAATTACCTATCCTACAATTATGAAGTCACAGTGAATCTGTTTAATAATTTAAATATGTTTGTGGGAAAGTATGTGCCAGTTCCTGGTACCGTTTATCAATAAAAATAAATCCTACGATATTTCCCTTATGCTTGATATTATTCTAAATATACCCTCAAGCTAGAGGGAAGGGTATTAAATGATTTGAATTTCGTTTTACATATTTCCAATAACGAGGTAATACAGTTAGCATTGCAATATAGGATTAGAAATACATTATATTAAATAAGCTTTGCGTCAATAGCACAGACTTGTGGCAGGTAATTTGCTTCTTTATAGTAGATTTTAATTCCACAATCTGTCTTTAAACCTGTCTTTTTTCATACTAACAAAATATATAGAAATGAGTTTAAATAACCAACATTTATTGTTCCTATTATGGTTAATTGAATTTGTAATGTTTGTTTGTTCTTTGTATATAATTTATTACAGTAACTTTAAACTGTGATGGTGGTAGATTTGCGGTTTTGGTAGATCCACTTTTACACCTTTAGACTTGTAGGCTTTTTCTCGGTAGCATTTCTATGGACAGTTTGTTTTTTAATATTTAAGTTTGAATTACGAACATTGATTGTTGTTTTTTGCGCGTACATTTTTACACCTACATATTACTATTCTAAATAGAATAGGCGGAACATGTACACTCACTGTCTCTGCGACCTTAAGTTGTTTGGGAAATATTTAAATTTCCAATTAATCTTTAAAGGAGAGAGATTTTTAGTTTTGATACAGTAATCAGGAGTTTACTTACAAGACAAAAAAACCTAAAGTTTTACACTTTTAAACTGGTAAGTAGGATTTTACTCGGTAGCATTTCCATGAACATTTGATTCCATACT
>JAGFPH010001045.1:99683-125004 GCA_018207615.1 Philaenus spumarius
GTTTCGGTACGATCTGGTCTTCACTTTTACACCTTTAGACTTGTAGGCTTTTTCTCGGTAGCATTTCAATAAACAGTTTATTTTTAATATGGATGTTAGAATTACGAGCATTGAATTGTTTTTCGCACATACATTTTTACATCAACTAAATTTGTATTTACATTTGTTTTAAACAATGGTGCAGTCACAAAATAAAAGTGAATAGCTTATATAGGCTACTATTATAATGTTTAAATGGAAAGTTTGAGATAGGAGAAACTCAGCTTGGTTTCTAAATGCTCACTCTGTACATTTAAACTGGCATGTAGGTATTTTCTCGGTAGCATTTCCTCTGACGTTATGCTACATAATGTGATTGTGTAAAAGATTTTGTTTAAATATCAGAGATGCAACTATTACTGATCCTATTATGTATGCTTTTACCTTAAACATATATTGAATTTGCTTTATATTTTCTTTGTATATACTGTAAACATAACCTCAAAACTAAGTTTATGTAGGTCCTACTATTACAACGTTTATTTAAACTCATATAAACCGACTAGCTACCCGATCCGGCTTTGCACGAATAGACAAATCAAAGTTGAATGTAATTAACAATTAAAAAAAATCATTAAATATATTACACTATGTATTCCTTATGGGGATTTTTAGTAACTTTGGGGTCCTCCAAACCTCCCCTAAAATTTGAAATTTTTGAAAAACTTTTCTTTGCGAGCACCTACGGCCCTAGATTAAGCTACATACCAAATTTCATTCCAATCCGTTCAGTAGTTTTAGAGAAATCGTGATTTAGTAACTTTGATCCCCCCCAAACACCCCTAAAATTTCGAATTTTTTGAAAACCTTGCTTAGTGAGCACCTATCTAGAGGAAGCTATATACCAACTTTCATTGCAATCCGTTCTGTAGTTTTGAATAAATCTTGATTTAATAATTTTGATCCCCCAGTACCCCCCTAAAATTTCGAATTTTTTCAAACCCTTTTTTAGTGAACACTTATTGCCCTAGAGGAAGCTACATACCAAATTTCATTCAAATCCGTTCTGTAGTTTTGAAGAAATCGTGATTTAATAACTTTTATTCCCCCGAAACCCCCCTAAAATTTCGAATTTTTTCAAACCCTTTCTTGGTGAGCACCTATGGCCCTAGAGGAAGCGACATACCAAATTTAATTTCAATCCGTTCGGTAGTTTTTGAGAAATCGTGATGAGTGAGTCAGTGAGTCAGGGGGTTTTCGCTTTTATATATATATATAGATTAAAGACAGAATACGCTGTGTGTGTATTTAAAATGTTTACCGTGAATATTGATTTGAAAACAGTTTAAAACAAATACTAAAGCTTTTTTTAAGGGATTAAATAAACAAAATGTATGTAATTTATTCCGAATGTACACACGATAAAGACATACTTTATACTTTACTATAAAGATGGAGTTTCATAGCACATAATATTTTAGACATAATTTGCAATGAAAGTGGTATAATTTTATGTTTTCCTCTTCAAAAGTTTTCCTTCGTCAATAAAAACATCATAAAACATCTTTTGTTTATTACTTTAAACTAATATTTCAAAATGGAAGACGGTTAGTCTAATTATAGAGTGTAAGAAAACCTAACTATTTTTTATATCTGTGCTATAAATTAGGAAAGATCGCGATACTGAAGATGTAATCATGAGTTTCTCAAAAGGTCGCAGAGCTCAACAGTTCTTTGTAGGACAGAAAATACCTTTTGTCTTATTTGTTTAGAACAGGCTGATTAATTAGGAGACTCTTTGACCGAGTTTAATTGTGTTCTTGTAAGAGTTATAAAACAACTGTACATCTCTCCTGATAGAATATATATAAAGAGCAAAGTGTATTTAATTACTGTATTATGTACACTTACTGAATCGCGATTGTGTTGTCCATAATGATCTGAGCTGACAACACTGACAGAAGAATTGCCAGAGGGTAACACACAGAGAAATAAACATGGAAGGCAAACAGATTAGATGAATATATGAAAATAGAGAGAGAAGGAAATACATTGTTACAAGTAGGATGGAAAACTGGAGAACTAAATTTAATAATAAATAAAACAAACTCTTTTCTTACAGGAAAACGATTTTGTATCCTTCTGTATTCAGCTAGATAATCTCAGTTAGGATTTTAATAAGCAAACCTTATTAAGGGATAAGCAAATTAACTTTAAACCAAGCGTGTTTAATAATTGACGATTTTAGCAAAACCCTTCCGCAAGGGTTGAAGTCCCTAAGGGCGTTTTAACCTTGAAGTCAACTTGACTACAATTACTTACTATTGTTGCACAGTTTCTTCAGTCTAAGTTTCCAACAAGTTTAACAATTGCGTATACAGGGTGTTACAACATAAATATCCGGGGTTTAAGGCTTTGTTGTATGCGTTACATTTAACTTACAATTATAAATAATACATCAAATGGAAGAGCAACTCAAACAGTTTTGTTGGTACACATGTGGGCATGCGCATGCACAGTTTCCCCAGTCTTCCGTTAGAAAGCGCTAGTAACAAAGATGGTGACTAGTGAACAGAAAGCTTTTTGTGTTTCATAGGTTGCAAGGGCTGAATCTGTAGTTCCGTAATTATTTCCAATGTAATCCTTCCATTGTAATTTTGCGTACACACTGTTAACAAGGTCTAGTAGTAGATTGAGTAGGTTCAATAGAAGATCCTCAGTAAATTATTACATTTATGTTAAATCTATAATAGAACGTTAATGTAGTTAATTGAAAATGTTTAAGTCTGACGGATTATTATTAAATCATAGGGCGTTTTCGTGCCTTTGGTAATTCTATCATTACATTTGTGACAACATGGAGTCGTTCTGGCACTCTCACATTGAAAAATAAGTATTGTAATTTCTACAATCATAAGAGTTCATCAACTTTAAAATATTGAACATCAAATAAAAGTAACATTTTAAAAAATGTCAAAGCTTGAGGTTCATGTTGGTATCGAAACCTTCACTATTCGTTGCGCTTCAAATTCAGGATTTGATATTTCCTAGTCGACCAATTAGTGTTTTATCGCAGTCTCCTTGAAACCTTTTTTTATTTCTGTGCAAAACTTTGAGTATTTGGTAATTGTGTACATGTGGGCGACCAGAGGTTTTGCGTAACTTGTCCTATATTCCGAGAGCACACGTTAAACTGACTGTAAAAACAAAAAGATCAACCAAGCACGCCAACCACCGTATTGGGAGTATCTTCAATACATAAAGCATTGCGTGCTTCGCACGCCAATCCCACGGTAGAATAAACCACATGGCTTTGAACCGGGTACTTCTATGTTATTTTACGTTTTGATCGATTTTGGGGGAACCAAACGAGGTATAAGGTCGTGTAAAAAAACCAAATGTGCAGAATAACATCCTGCATTTATATTTGTAGAAACAACTCAAAAACAAATTCATTCTCGTAGGAAAAATCTATAAAATAGTTATTTCCGGTCAAAAAACGTGCTTCCGATTGTTGGATATTTTGGTTAACGAACTCGTCCGAGCGACGTGGACAACCAACATTTGTACCAAATTTGAACCAAATCGGACCTTTAAATGCTTTCGCTAGAGTGCGAACACACACACACATATATATATGATTTTTAATGATACCCCAAAACGTGTTCTGGGGACCATGATCGGTGCTCATTTGCTTCTCCTGACCTTGGGTCTTACCATAAGGGCCAGTGCAATAGCTCATTTTTCCTATGGAAATTCGCTAATAATAAATTGACTAAACATAATACACGAATAAATAGCCGAAAACAATACGTCAATAATGTTTATAAATCTCGCAAAACATGGATTAATACAATACTGAGACAAATAACACGACTTTGTAATTAAATTAAACAATGTTACGTTAACTCTACAACGTTGTCAAATTGAATATTACGAACATACAAACACTATTGAACGTAGGTCACGTGACATGAGTGAGATAATACCGAAATACGGAAGAGAAAACTACATTTTTTTGGTAACCTGGCGGAATATTTATTTTTAAAATGTTTCTATGCTGTTACCAATTACGATGTTTTCTATAACAGAATTGCAAAGCCTGAAAAAGAATAGCATAAAGTGTTTACTTATAGTCACACTGTGTTTACATATAAGTGTTGGTAGCACTTCTTACTATCAGACAAATCTGGCAACGCTGTTATACTACCTCAATAAAATGGCTGACAGTTGTTATGTCAAATCGTCTAGTAAAGTTTTGTTAAGTACTTGTTATGGATTGTTAAAATTTGATGTACCACTATCAGTGAAGTGCATTCTTTTTTATATAAAGGGGGTATAATTGTTACCACATTAATACCCATTTAATACTAAGTACAACTTTGAATATTTATCTGCCATGCTATTTCAATGCATAATCCGTCAACTGCAGCGGAATGTAAGCAACCAATCAAAACACTACGTTATCAAAACAAAGTAACCACATTGCACGTTGACCTAAATATAGTAATTTTGAGCAGCTGTTAAACATTATCAAACAAACTGAAACGTACATTATTTAATTATTTAAGGCCCCTTTTATGCACGTGTATTGTGCAGCTAGGCGCCTGTAGCTGTAGAATATTTGTGGAATTAGCCTTTAAACATAAAACGAAACTCTATACTTTATTTTAAAATGTACAAATAATAAAACACATTTTATATTTTACTATAAAGACAGAATTTCGCGGCACATAATATTTTGGACGTCATTTGCATAGGAAAGTGATATGATTTTATGTTTTTCCACTTCTAAAGTTTTCCTTTGACTATAAAATTGTCATAAAACATATTTTGTTTATTATTTAAAAAATGTCAACTAATATTTCAAGCGGGAAGACGGTTAGTCTAATTATAGGTATAAGATGGTTTAACTATATTTTGTTTATATCTCTACTATAAATTAGGGAAAATCGCGATACTGAAATTCTAATTATAAGTTACACAAAAGGTCGCAGAGCTCGACAGTACTTTGTAGGACAGAAAACACCTTTTGTCTTATTTTTTTTTTAGAATATGCTGATTAATTTAGAGACACTTTGACTGAGTTTAATTGTGTTCTTGTTTAATTAAAGAATTATAAAACAACTGTACATCTCTCCTGATAGAATATATATAAAGAGCAAAGTGTATTTAATTACTGTATTATGTACACTTACTGAATCGTGATTGTGTTGTCCATAAAGATCTGAGCTGACAACACTGACAGAAGAATTGACAGAGGGAAAGACATAGAGAAATAAACATGGAAGGCAAACAGATTAGATGAATATATGAAAATAGAGAGAGAAGGAAATACATTGTTACAAGTAGGATAGAAAACTGGAGAATTAAATTTAATAATAAATAAAACAAACTCTTTTCTTACAGGAAAACGATTTTGTATCCTTCTTTATTCAGCTAGATATTCTCAGGTAAGATTTTAATAAGCAAACCTTATTAAGGAATAAGCAAATTAACTTTAAACCAAGCTTGTTTATTAATTAACGCTTCTAGCAAAACCCTTCCGCAAGGGTTGAAGTCCCTAAGAGCGTTTTAACCTTAAAGTGAACAACTACAAATTACTTACCATTGTTGCACAGTTTCTACATTCTTAGTTTCCAACAAGTTTAACAATTGTGTATATACAGAGTGTCTCAAAATGTATATCCGAGGTTTTAAGGACTTTTAGTATTTATTACATTTAACCTTCAATTATAAATAATATATATATCAATTAATTGAAAGTGCAACTCAAACAGTTTCCTTGGTACACCTGTGCGCATGCACTATTTAATATGTCTTCCATTAGGCAGCGCTTCTGTCACAGATGATGGGTGGTGAACAGAAAGCTTTTTGTGTTTTAATGTATGAAAGGACTGAATATGTAGTTCCGCGTTAAGTAGTTCAAATGTTATCCTCAAAGTGATAACAGCGTCCGTAGATGGGATCATCAGTTTGAAGACACCGGCTGTCTTTGCAAAGGGACGAGTGACTGAAGAACGAGTGAAAGAATCGTTCAGACGTAGCTCAAAGAATTCAGTTCGGTAGGTTAGTGTTGAGAGTCTTAAGGAGGCGATTACAACTATAGTTTTCATCTATAGTTCAAATCCACTGACTCACTGATCACTATTTCTCAAAAACTACGTGGGGATTGGAACGAAATTTAGTATGTAGCTTCCTCTAGAAAGGTTTTTAAAAAAATTCGAAATTTTAGGGGGGTTTTTGGGGGTCAAAGTTACTAAATTACGATTTCTCTAAAACTACTGAATGAAATTTGACATGTAGCTTCCTCTAGTTCCGTAGGTGCTGATAAAAAAGGGTTTAAAAAATTTGCAATGTAAAGGGGGTTTGGGGGATCAAAGTTACTAAATCACGATTTAAATTTGTCTCCAAAACCACAGAACGGATTGGAACGAAATTTGGGATATAGCTTCCTCTAGGGCCATAGGTGCTCTCAAAGAAAGGTTTTAAAAAATTCAAAATTTTAGGGGAGTTTGAGGGTCAAAGTTACTAAAAAAAAAACACCGAACGGATTGGAATGAAATGTGGTATGTACCTTCCTCTAGGGCAATAGGTGCTCGCTAAGAAAGGGTTTCAAAATATTCGAAATTTTAGGGGAGGTTTGGTGGGTCAAAGTTTCTAAAAATCCCCATAAGAAATACATAGTGTAATATATTTATTGATATAATATATTTTTTGTTAATATACATTTAACTTTAATTTGTCTATCCGTGCAAAGCCGGATCGGGCCAGCTAGTATTTCATAAATATCTGTTCTTTACTGCGAGCAGTTCTAAGGTGTATTTATGAAATATAATATAAACAGTCTAGCAAGGCAAACAAAAGTTATTATAATTATAGTTTGCAGTTGTATAAAGTCTACAGTCTTCGGTTTATCTGCCAACGTTGCAATCGATATGCTTCCTCACGACGATGAAGATTTTCAGTGATGAATCGACATTTTACCCAAGTGTAAATCAAATAATGTTTACATGATCTGATAATAATCAGCTGTTAACTCTAAAGTGGAATGTAGGCTATTAAGCAACAAATTTTATAATATAAAAGTTTATAATGAATTTAAATAACAAACACACAGCCATTATTGTTATTTTTATGCATGAGTGTGTGTATTTAGTAAATGGAGAAAGTATTGTTTTCGTAAAAATTTTCAAATTTGAATTTTTAGTGGAATTATCTGTGTTGGTGCTCCCTGAACCCAAAAATATTTGTAGTCTAATTATTTGTTTTGGTGCTCTTGAACTAAAAAAAAAAATGGTTTTTCGATGGTAGGCTACCTGTCCGTGTGTCTGTTAGGATGTGTACAGAGCTGCAGACCATACCAACGGTCAGATTTTGATGAAATTTGGTATGTAGGTGTAATTTGAAATATCTCCAGGAGTTTTTTTTTTTTATTTTTTATTTTTAAGGGGTTTTACCTCCCGAAAATGGCTAAAAAACGAGAAAAATCAAAATTTCTCAAAAACGGCTCTAATGATTTTGATAAACTTTGACTTATTTTGTAGCCTTTAATGTACCCTACCTTATGCAAAAAACCGCACCTTTCTAAAAACTCTCCTTTAGGTAATAATAACTGATTGTTGAGGGTTTTTGGCCAAAAAGGAGGTTGTTTCTCAAAAATGTTCGAAAACTTTTTTCGAGAATATGTAGCCTACAGGCCTAATTGACATGTTTGGTGCAAACTTGTTCGAAATCGATCGAATAGTTCTAACAATAATAATAATATTATAATATAATATGTATGTGTGTTACATGTAACTAATATTTTCCATGGTATGTCCTACTTTTGCAATTCTAAATAACCACCTCCTATGCTACTCTTGGGAAGGTATACAGTTTCAACTAGGAGAAAGTATGTGGCTGTTATCTGGTACAGTTTATTTATATTAAATATAACTCATATTTGTATTGTTTGTTTATCTGTGTAAACACTTAATAAAACGTCTAAATTGTCGTTTGAATCTGTTCATTCAATGGTACAGACATAAACATAACCTCAGAACTAAGTGTACGATCCATTATAATATTTGAATAAACCAATTAAGAAAAGGATATACTGTGCTCTACTTGAATTGCTCACTAAGAATATTGGATTACAAAAATACTAACACAAATCTTATTGCTTTTAATGGATACATTTGTAGCATATTTGTGGAATTAGTCTTTATACTTAAAAGGAAGCTAGTACTTATTTTAAAATGTACAGACGATAAAACACATTTTATATTTTACTATAAAGACAGAGAAAATTTCATTGCACATAATATTTTAGACGTCATTTGCATAGGAAAGTGGTATAATTTTATGGTTTTCCACTTCTAAAGTTTTCCTTCATCTATAAAAAAGTCATAACATATATTTTGTTTATTATTTTAAAACTTTAAACTATTATTTCAAGATGGGAGCTGGTTAGTACAATTATTCGGTATAAGATAGTTTAACTATTTTTTGTTTATATCTCTGCTATAAATTAGGAAAGATCGCGATACTGAAGTTCTAATCAAGAGTTACACAAAAGGTCGCAGAGCTCGACAGTTCTTTGTAGGACAGAAAATACCTTTTGTCTTTTTTTTTAGAACAGGCTGATTAATTAAGAGACTCTTTGACTGAGTTTAATTGTGTTCATGTTTAATTAAAGAGTTATAAAACAACTGTACATCTCTCCTGATAGAATATATATAAAGAGCAAAGTGTATTAAATTACTGTATTATGTACACTTACTGAATCGCGATTGTGTTGTCCATAAAGATCTGTGCTGACAACACTGACAGAAGAATTACGAGAGGGAAACACACGGAGAAATAAACATGGAAGGTAAACAGAATAGATACAGTACATGCAAATAGAGAGAGAGGGAAAGATACTGTTGCAAACAACAACAGATTTTTTTTAATAAACATCGTAATTAAACTGTAGTAATAAGTATAAAATTCAAAATTGAAAATGTCCCAACACATCAACTAGAAAAGAGCTGATCTCTTTGACTGTGGAATCGTAGCTCACAAACGGTTTAACAGATTTTCTTAAATAATACCTAAGAACATTCTCGATCAAATCATCTTTTTTTTTAACAATTAAATCAAAATCGGTTCATCCATTTGGGAGCTAAGATGCCAAGGACAGATACACATCTGTTGAACTTATAACCCTTTCTGTTTGCAACGGGAGTTAAAATAATTTCTCGTTGACCCGTACAGATTGTACGTAAAATTAGTGACTGTGAATTTGTAACAGCTATGGAAATACTTGTAAGATTTAAAACGAAAAACGTGGGGCGCACGATAATTGATTCATAAATAGTTCCTATAAGTCACTAAACATAGCATTTCAAATGATATGAATTGTTGCGAGTTGACCTCAACAACAGATACTTCCTCCACTAGTTGCTATTATCCACCATACTGGAATATTATTACTGAATTTCTATAGGAAAAATGAGCTATTGCAGTGGCCCTTACGGTAAGACCCAAGGTCAGGAGTAGCAAATGAGTACCGATCACGGTCCACAGAACACGTTTTGGGGTGTCATTAAAAATCATATACATATATATGTGTTCGCACTCTAGCGGCCGCATTTTAAGTCCGATTTGGTTCAAATTTGGTACACATTTTGGTTGTCTACGTCGCTCGGACGAGTTCGTTAGCCAAAAAATCCAACAATCGGAAGTACGCTTTTGGACCGGAAATAACTATTTTTGAGATTTTTCCTACGTTTTTCTACAAATATAAATGCAAGATGTTATTCTGCACATTTTGCTTTTTTACGCGACCTTATAGCTCGCTTAGTTCCCCCAAAATCGATCAAAACGTTAATTACCATACCAGGTTCAAAGCCGTGTGGTGGATTATACCGTGGGGTTGGCGTGCGAAGCACGCAATGCATTGTGTATTGAAGAAATCCCCAATATGAAAGTTGGCGTGCGAAGCACGCAATGCTTTGTGTGTTGAAGATACTCCCAATATGGGGGTTGGCGTGCGAAGCACGCAATGCATTGTGTATTGAAGATACTCCCAAAATGCGGAATGTCGTGCGAACCATTTTGCAGCTATTCAGCACCGTCGTGAATAGACTTATTTCCCAAATTGTTGGTTGAAATCCTAAAACATAGGCCTATAAACTTGAATTTGGAAATTTGCTCAATTCACGTCAGCGGTTCAGCTGCGTGGTCGAATTAGTAAGATTCTTTCCTCCACCAGTAAGATTCTTTTCCAGAATTAACTTTTGGAATAGTTAAGAAAGGCTTTAAAAATAATATTTACAATATTTAAAAACACCCCCTCTCCTACCACCCCACATCAAGAATTATACATGCAATTATACAATGGTTAAACTTGTAGGGAACTTAGGCTGAAGAAACTGTGCAACAATAGTAAGCAATTTGTAGTTGTTGACTTTGAGATTAAAACGCCCTTAGGGACTTCAACCCTTGCGGAAGGGTTAATTATTAAACACGCTTGGTTTACAGTTAATTTGCTTATTCCTTAATAGGTTGGCTTATTAAAATCATAACTGAGAATATCTCGCTAAAGAGAGAAGGATACAAAATCGTTTTTTATGACAAAGAAGTTGGTTTTATTTATTACTTATTTTAATTGTCCAGCGTTCTATCCTATTTTGGTCTGCTTGTAACCAAATCCTCCCCTCTCTCTATTTGCATGTATCTATTCTGCCTTCCATGTTTATTTCTCTGTGTGTTTCCCTCTGTCAATTCTTCTGACAGTGTTGTCAGCACAGATCTTTATGAACAACACAAGCGATCGCGATTCAGTAAGTGCACATAATACAGTTATTAAATACACTTTGCTCTTTATATATATTCTATTAGGAGAGATGTACAGTTGTTTTATAACTCTTTAATTAAACGAGAACGCAATTAAACTCAGTCAAGGATTCTCTTAATTACTTAATGAGACTGTTTAAACAAAAATAAGACAAAAGATCTTATTTTCTGTCTCGCAAGATCTGTCGAGCGCTGCTACATTTTGTAAAAATCATGATTAGAAATTCAGTGTCGCATTCTTCTCTAATTTATAGCAGAGATATAAAATATATAGTCAGGTTACCTTATAAATAATAATTAGACTAACCGTCTCCTTTCTTGAAATATTAGTTTAAAGTTATAAATAAAGGCTGTTTTATTACGTTTTTATTGTTGAAGGAAAACTTTAGAAGTTGGAAAACATAAAAATTATATCACTTTCCTACGCAAATGCATTTTAAGATATTATGTGCAATGAAATTCCATGTTTATAGTAAAATATACATATTTTATTTTTTCCGCTTACCCACTTCCTCAGCAAGGGATATTTATTTGAATTACAAGTGAAAAAACATGGACCACGACTGGGAGTTGAACCCGGAACTTTCACATTTCGTCGTGATGCTCTGTCAACTGAGCTACCCTGATCGCTGCAGATATTGGTAGATGTTATCTCACTTGTACGTTTTACTGCAATTATTGAATTGACAGATTGAATACCTCGTGTATACGACATTGAAAACAATCTCAATTCTTATTTTGCAGCTTACAGTGGTGTTATTGTTAATTTATATTTTCCCCTCTTACACACTTCCTCCTATCTGGAGCGATCAGGGTAGCTCAGTTGGCAGAGCATCACGACGGAAACGTGAAGGTCCCGGGTTCAACACCCGGTCTTGGTCTATGTTTTTTCACTTGTAATTTAGTAAAATATAAAGTGTGTATTGTTTGTACATTTTAAAATAAGTTACATAGATTTTTGTATGTGCAATGAAAAATTGTATGTGAATGTGTAAAAAACATATTTTTATCTATTAGCAAAAACATTCTACAAATGAATTTCTTAAAAAAACCTTGATATCTGTTTTAACCATTTTGCAAACCAATATTATAGTAAACATTTTATATACAAACACAGCACATGCTGTCCTTAATCGGTTTATATCAGTTTAATTAACAGTTGTACTAGTACATACATAGTACTCTTAGTTTTCAGGTTATGTTTACGTCTGTAACATTGTTTAAACGAATTCCAAAGAAAATTGGGTCGTTATATTCTGATAGAATTCTGATATCCAAAGTAGGATAGAAAACAGGAGAATTAAAATAAGTAATACATAAAAGCAACTCCTTTGTCACAGGAAAACAATTTCGTATCCTTCTGTTTTGTCTTTATACATTACTAGCTAGCCCGATCCGGCTGTGCACGGATAGACAAATCAAAGTTAAATGTATATTAACAAAAAATATATTATATCAATAAATATAAATTACACTATGTTCTTTTGGGGATTTTTACCCCAGTAACTTTTACCTCCACTAAAATTTCGAATATTTGAAACCCTTTCTTAGCGAGTACCTAGGGCTCTAGAGGAAGCTACATACAAAATTTCACTCCAATCCATTCGGTGGTTTTGGAGAAATCGTGATTTTGTAACTTTGACCTCCCCAAACCCTCCCTAAAATTTCGAATTTTTTAAAAAGATTTCTTCTTGAGCACCTACAGCCCTAGAGGAAGCTAAATACCAAATGTTATTCCAATCCGTTCAGTAGTTTTAGAGAAATCGTGATTTAGTAACTTTGACCCCCCAAACCTCCTCCCCAATTTCCCACTTAATATAAACCATTTTTTAAAACGTTTCTTAGAGAGCACCTACGGCCCTAGAGGAAGCTACATACCAAATTTCGTTCCAATCCGTTCAGTAGCTTTAGAGAAATCGTGATTTTGTAACTTTGATCCCCCCAAACCCACTCTAAAATTTATAATTTGTTGAAAACCTTTCTTAGTGAGCACCTATTGTCCTAGAGGAAGCTACATACCAAATTTCATTCCAATCCGTTCAGTAGTTTTGGAGAAATCGTGATTTAGTAACTTTGAAACCCCAAACCACCTCTAAAATTTAGAATTTGTTGAAAACCTTTCTTAGTGAGCACCTATTGTCCTAGAGGAAGCTACATACCAAATTTCGTTCCAATCTGTTCAGTAGTTTTTGAAAAATCGTGATCAGTGAGTCAGTGGATTTGGCTTTTATATATATAGATAGATAGATAGATAGATAGATATACAAAGAATAAATAATGCAAATGCGATTTATATTTAAAGTAAAACCATACATAATAGGAACAAAATGGTTGTATGAATTATATTTAAATACATTTTATAAACTTTCATGGTACGTAATATAACGTTACAGGAATTGCTACCGAGAAAAAGCCTACATGACAGTTTAAAGGTATACAGTGAGCAATTCGAATACACACTACGTTTACCCTAATCTTAATAAGTTCATTTAAACATTATAATAGTATATAAACTTAATATTGATTTCAAGTTTACGTCTGTATAATTGAATGTAACAAATATTAATAAACGGTATCAGTTAACTGACACAAACTTTCTCCCAACTTACTGTAATCAAAATAATATTGTTTTTAATCATTTTATTTTTTACTACTTTTTAGAACAAAACAAAAAATTAATATTCTACCCACGTCAATCATATAAAAAAAATATTGTCCCAGGCGGGATTCGATCGCGCGACCTTTGAATTACTGGCCGTGCTCGCTACCGTGGTGCTACCCTGTGCGGCCGCTGCCGCGATGCTAGATTGACAACACAAACTTGTTTATTTTTAAACATTTCCCCATAATTATAAAACGCCGAAGTTTTGATAAAAGCGGGTGGTGTCATTTTGTTTGGCATCTTAAGCACTATAAATACTGAAAATTTGATCAAAATCGTTAGAGCCGTTTTTGAGTAATTTGCATTTTTGTCGTTTTTATGGGTATTTAGGGGTAAATTATCCTTAAAAATTCCAAAAAATTAAAAAACGCCTGGAGATATTAGGGTTTAGTACCTACATAACAAATTTCATGAAAATCGGACCAATAGTGTCCTCTCTGGTCGTGTGTACATACAGATAGACTGACAGACAGACACCACTCTAAAAAAACTTTTTTGGGTTCAGGGAGCACCAAAACAAAAAATTCCACTAAAAATATTTTTGGGTTCAGGGAGCACCAACACAGATAATTGCACTAAACAATTTTTTGGGGTTCTGGGAGCACCAAAACAGATAATTCAACTGAAAATTCAAATTCGAAAATTTTTACGAAAACAATACTTTCTCCATATACTACGTATAGGGTGGAGAAAATAAAAAAGAAAATTAAGTCGTTGTAAAAATGTATGTAGAAACAAAAAAACAGTTCAATGTCTGTAATTCAAACTTCAAATTAAAAAAGAAACTGCTCATAGAAGGGCTATCGGAAAAAGCATACATTTTGACCTTAAAAGGGATGAGTTAACAAACGTACCAAAACTAAATATCTACCATCATAAAAGTGTTAATACATTGTAATACAGTATAAACAAACAATAAAAATTCAATTATGCATACATAATAGGAACAATAAACGCTTTATGTTGGGTTTTTAACCAAATTTGTATTAACTTTTATAGTACGAGACCAAATAGTAATGGAAATGCTACCGAGAAAAATCCTACATGCCAGTTAAAGGTGTAAAAATTTAGGTTTTTGTTGTGTGTTTAAACACTGATTACTGTATCAAAACTAATAAATTTCCATCTTGGATGGGCTGTAAGCATTATTGTGATATTTATATAATGTTTGGAAATGCTACCGAGAAAAATCCTACATGCCAGTTAATGGTGTAAAGCTTTAGGTTTTGTCGGGTGTGTAAACAGCTGATTACTGTATCAAAACTAATACATTTTCATCTTGGAAGGGCTGTAGGCATTTTTGTGTTATTTATAGACTGTTTGGAAATGCTACCGAGAAAAATCCTACATGCCAGTTAAAGGTGTAGAGCTTTAGGTTTTTGTCGGGTGTGTAAACAGCTGATTACTGTATCAAAAATAATAAATTTTCATCTTGGAAGGGCTGTAGGCATTTTCGTGTTTTTTTATAAACTGTTTGGAATGCTACCGAGAAAAATCCTACATACCAGTTCATATTTGTAGAGTAATCCCCGGATTACTGCATCAAAACTAAACATCGACCACCTTCCAAGGCCATTCACTCATATCCTTACCATACATAGCCTAACCTAACCTTACCTAACCTAACCTTACCTAACCTAACATAACCTAACCTTACCTAACCGAACCTTACCGAACCTAACCTTACCGAACCTAACCATACCTAACCTTACCTAACCTAACCTAACCATGCCTAGCCTAACCTAACCTTACCTAACCTAACGTTACCTAACTTAACCTTCCATGGCTAAATGGTATTTTTTTTATTTAAGATTTACTCGTATATCTTTGAAACTAATTGGAAATTACAATATTTTCCCTAATCGACTTAAGCATAGGTAGGCAGTGAGCGTACAGCTCTACCTAGTCTACTTAGCAGTTCAAAAGACAGATTGTGGAATTAAAATCTACTATAAAGAAGCAAATTACCTGCCACAAGTCTGTGCTATTGACGCAAAGCTTATTTAATATAATGTATTTCTAATCCTATATTGCAATGCTAACTGTATTACCTCGTTATTGGAAATATGTAAAACGAAATTCAAATCATTTAATACCCTTTCCTCTAGCTTGAGGGTATATTTAGAATAAAATCAAGCATAAGGGAAATATCGGAGGATTTATTTTTACCCTTATTTCTTTACACAATTTCATCGCAATATCGATAGTAACTTCTTGAATAAATCTAATGGAATGTGTTTTTCATTAATTGTAGGGTTTTCAAAAATCAGTACATATCAAGAGTACATCAGTCTGTTGGTTTACGTAGCGTCAAGGCGTGTAAGTTCTGCTTAGTGTATGCTGTATTACAAAGTACATAACATATTTACTGTTCTGTAATTTAACTGGAAGTGCTTTTGTACGGTTGAAATGAATGAAACCTTTTGTATAGGATGCACTCCGTCACTAAATGTACGAGTATAATCATGACAAGCACTACCTTTAAATGCAAAATACAATAATGTATTTTATCTATACTAATATTATAAGGAGGTAATTGTTTGTTTGTATGTAGGGGGTAATCTCTGGAACTACTGAACCGATTGAAAAAATAGTTTGACTAATAAAAAGCTACACTATCTCTGAGTAACATAACCTAGAATTCATTTTGATAAAAACATTTTTCATTTCAATATTAGTAAATTTAGTCGGAAAAAATCTTAGGTTAGGCCTAGAGTGAAGAACTGACACATGTATTTACATTTATTACCATAGCAAACCAATCGGAAAAAATAACAGATATAACAGCTGTTTGCTCCAATATTTCCATTATCAGCTGATTTCAAACGTTGAAGCAATTTATTTTTGTATTTCTAATATTTAGGTTAGAATATTGTATACGTTATGGGTTTATTAGATACGCAATCATTTAAGGAACGTAATTTACATTTAAAGGTAATAAATGAAATATACATACTTATATTACTATATTAATCTATACTAATATTATAAAGAGGTAAAGTTTGTTTTTTTGTTTGTTTGTTTGTATGTAGGGGGTAATCTCTGGCATTACTGAAACTATTGAAAAAATAGTTTTACTAATAAAAAGCTACACTATCACTGAGTAACATAGGTTATAATTCATTTCGATAAAACCCTTTTTTTATTTCAATATTTGTAAATTTAGTCGGAAAAAATTCTTAGGTTAGGCCTAGAATGATAAACCAACACATGTATTTACATTTATCACCATGGCAACCAATAGAATAAAATAACTGATAACATAGCTATTAACTCCAATATTTCCATTCAAAAAATTTGAAGCAATTATTTTTGTATTTCTAGCATTTAAGTTAGGGTTTTAAAATGTAGACCTGAGCCTTGCTGATTCTTTTAACCATTATTAATACTGCTGTTATAAAATATAGGAAATACTAATTTAATGTGAACATTTAATATTATTTACCATCTTAGTTTTGAGGTTATTATTAATCCTACACCTTTATTATAAATAAAACATAACGTACGTTTTTAGAAGGTTCCATTGGGGGTTGGCGTGCGAAGCACGCAGGAGTCTCCGGTAGTAAATTTAGTAAATTCTTGAAAAAATTTAAATCATAAGATAGAAATGGCAGAACAAGGCAGGTATGATTTTAAGGGATAATACTAAAGAGTCAAAACGCAAAATAGAATTGAGATACACAAAAGAAAACTATTTGGCCTAAAAGAAATGCAGAGGAAATAGAGGCGGAAACATTATTGAGGTAGAGAAGAGGTTAGGCACATTAGGGAGGCACACATTTGAGATATTCCTACACCGTGCAGTACAGAGCACCCGTAAGCCATGTTATCCTTACGACAGTCTCTTCGATAGTAGCCAACTAAAAAACATCAACTCCCATGCAACGCTCGGTCAGTTGACGCAACCCGCATAACAATAAACGTGATGTTCCCTGTAATGGTAGTAGCATGTCTATTCTCCCGTAAGATAGACTGCACGGTGAACGTGGAATCAGGTGTAGCGGTAGTGGTATTGAAGAGCAGGAAGATAAAGACGATAGGTTATTTCGAAATGATTAAATTTAATTATACATTTTAAGAAAAATTAAACCAAACGGGTAACTAATTAAAGACCAGACCCATTAAAAATCAAAAATTCGAAGAAAGTTTCCTTCTTATCGTTAGAACTAATGCACTATATCAAAGACCACTAAAGAATACCGTTGCGTGGCGGCCAATAGGATAAGCACGCAGCGTTGCCATATCTACTAGTCTCGAACACTTCTGTTACCGCTAGAGGCTTGAGCGGGCAGTTTAAAGAATTATAAAAGCGTTGAGTCAGTTAGAAGCGTGGGAAGAACGTGACAACGTCGCACTAAGGCGATTGGAGCGTTCAACGTCTCGGTGTACACAAGCCCGTCCCTCGACGGAGTTCTTTCGTGGTCTTTACTGCAGTACAAATGCTTTTAGTGTGTGGTTCAACAGTATATCATTCCTGATTGAAGTCAAGTGAAACATTGTACCTAAAATATAAACACACTAGCTGACCCGTACGGCGTTGCCCGTGGTGGTTGGTATTTTCAGTCTTTTTAACGTAATTGTATTCTTTTTAATTGTTTAGTCAGTGAGTGGTATTTGGCTTTTATATATATAGATCTTAAATAATAAAAGCACTATTGTCATAATAATAAAACATCTGAAATTATGATTTTAGTAAATTTGATCCCCTCAAACCCCTCCTAAAATTTCGAAATTTGTCATACCCTTTCTTATTGAGCACCTATGGCCCTAGAGGAAGCTACATACCAAATTTCATTCCAATCCGTTCGGTAGTTTTGAAGAAATCGTGATTTAATAACTTTGATCCCCCCAAACCCCCCTAAAATTTCGAAATTTTTGAAACCATTTCTTAGCGAGCGCCTATGGCCCTAGAGGAAGCTACATAAAAAATTGTATTCCAATCCGTTCGGTAATTTTGGAGAAATCGTGATTTAGTATTTTTACCCCCCAAACCCGCCTAAAATTCCAATTTTTTAAAACCCTTTTTTAGTGAACACCTATGGCCCTAGAGGAAGCTACATACCAAATTATTTAATTCCAATCCGTTCGGTAGTTTTGATGAAATCGTTTTTTAATAACTTTGATCCCCCCAAACACCCCTAAAATTTAAAATTTTTTCAAACCCTTTCTTAGTGAGCACCTATGCCCCTAGAGGAAGCTACAAACCAAATTTCATTTCAATCCGTTCTGTAGTTTTGATGAAATCGTTTTTTTATAACTTTAATGCCCCCTAACCCCCCTAAAATTTCAAATTTTTTCAAACCCTTTCTTAATGAGCACCTATGCCCTAGAGGAAGCTGCATACCAAATTTCATTTCAATTCGTTCGGTAGTTTTTGAGAAATCGTGATTTAGTAACTTTGACTCCCCAAACCAATTTCGCTTATGTATAATATATAGATTTAAATTACTTTGACCACAACTGCGAGAGCGGAGCGAGCTTGGAGGCTGCCACTTGTTACTTGTATAATGTTCGAACACTGTATACAAAACTGTCGACCAATCACTGCTTAGTATCGATTCTAAGATCCAGTGCCACTAGGATTGCTTATCTCTCAACTGTGACTAGATCTAATCTAGATCTAGATCAGTCAATCAGTCCTTCACTTGGTTTAGTTAGGTCAGTAAGTGCGTTGTAGTTTTGAGGTTATGTTTGTGTTTAAGTATTTATTAGTGTTTTTACGATGGATTTCAAATATTCTGTGTCTGTGTAAAGGTGTGTTCTAAACTACCATGGATTTAGTTTATCCACAACTTTGGGTAAGTAGGCTGTTTTATATTTGTAGATTTGGTTTCCTAATTATTACGTTTAGGTTTCAATGAGTATTCACGGGTAACAATAAACACAAAGCTACTGCAATACTAATACTAGGCAGACCCGTGCGTGCTTGTCACGCCAACAGTCCTGCTTCGCTTGCGTTATAATTCATTGCAGTCCTTATACATTTATTTTCTAGTCCTGTGTATTTTTGGCATAACTTTACTATTCGACTCTAGAGGTGAAACGTAGGCTAGCCTAATATTTTTGCAGACAACGACTTTGTTTTACATTCTACTGTTAAATGTTGAATACAGGTGAACGTACTGTGACTAAATAGGTTAGGTTAGAACCTTTTAGGTATTGTTTTTGTTATTTTTTTTTTCATTTCTGTTGCCATAGGTTAGCCTAGAGTCGAATAGTAAAGTTGCGCCCCTATGTTTACATGAACGTTTTTCTTTATTTTCACTAGTAGAACACGCCCTGAAAGTTTTTTCCTGAATCACAATGTATAAAAAAATACTATACACTTCACTAACTGCGGTAAATCAAATTTTAACAATCTATAACAAATATTACTAATAAACACTTTACTAGGCGATTTAAAAAAACAAATGTCAGCCATTTTGGAGAGGTAGTATAACAGCGTTGAGGGATTTGTCTGAAAGTAAGAAGAGCTACCAACATATTTAATATATTTACAAACTGAAAACATACTGTGACTAGACATTGTAAGTAAATAGTGTATTCTATCCTTTTTAGGGGTTGCAACTCTGTTATACAAAACGTCGTAATTGGAGACAGAATAGGCACATTTTTGAAAGAGCGTAAGCGAGGTCTCCGTTTTAACTCGACCGTTAGGCATTTCGTCTGTGTGTCTGTATGTCTGTGTGTCTGTCTCACGATTACGGTCAAACGCCTTGACCGATTTTGATGATTTTTTTCATGAATGTTCCTTATTCCTAGGCCGAGCCATGCATATATACGGTTTTTTCAATTTTTCATTTTTTTAACCCATTAAATAAAATAAAAATGGCGGCCTGACCGTTTCTCTCATTGTAAGCTTTTTTCCAAAGCCAGTTTGTGGCTTAACCGTAAGTCGAATTTAAAAACTAATAACATTTTGCTAAAGGCAAATTAATTTTAAACAAAATTGTATTCCTGATTTTTTCCGTATCTCTAACGGTAAGCTCACAAAATGGCCGTAAACTTCGAATTTGTTCAAATCGTCCAAGTTTTTGTATTTCAACCATGTTTTTATACGTTTATTCTAAACCAATTCAAAAGTGTTCCATAGCTTTTTTGTAGATAAAGGTTTAAAGAATTCATATATGCCAGTAAAAAAATTATTGAAGTAAAATTAAGAAAGTTATTAGCTCAAGAAACAATCACGTTCAGTAACGAAAGGAAAATGTTTAACTTTAGGCCTACATAAAAAGTAGTAAAAAGTATTTGAAATTTTTTCATAAATGTAAATAATTTAGTTCTAAATAGAATTGTATAAAAATATTTATCAATTTCAAATTTCTTATTTTGAAAACACCAATTTTTATGTTCCTACTACAAGACTGCTAACAAAACTAGGCCTGTTTTGAATAGTAATTTAGGAATTATATCATTTGCCCAAAAATGACATATTATTATAAGAAAGTGTAGAGCATAAATCAAAGAATTGAACTGTATATCTGTAATTCATCATTGTAAATTTCATAAAAACATTTGACTTAGCTTTTTTTTCTTGAATTAAAAAATGAGATGAAACAAATGAAACCTCACGGCGATAAAGGACATACAAAAAATGACCGTAGAACACTGTGGGAAGTGTTGGTACATGGGTTGAGATCACTATCACGACGTTTTAACATCGTTTGTTTTCATTATTTCTAATATTGGAATATGATATAGAACTTAAGTTAACTTATGATACATTGTTAAGTTTGAGTTATTTAAGTATGTAAATATTTAATTGAATGTTGTCCCTCTATAACGCGATATTTTTAGCTATCTTACGCATTATTAACCTAAATAAAACACAATGCCTCTAAAAGAAAATCTTTAGCAGTTAAAGCTCAAGAATAGAAATAAAAACGAGAACTAGAAATCCCGGAATCGCGGGAATTGTAAATAATGTTTCACTTGCTAAACCTTGTGCTTTCTTCCTTACTGGCACACTATTTTTAACCTAAGCTCAAAACCACATTTGTTATTTCAACGAGCGTGGTCTACTGTTCACAGAACTACTAGTAAAATAAAATAGCTGACCCGTGCGAAGCATTCACATTCTAACTTACTTAAATCCCACTTAATCAAAGTACACACCGTATATTTAGTATAGTATAGTGCATATTTAGTGCGTCATGGGCATTAGTGAGGGTTGAAGTAAAGAATAGATATGTTTAAATTGTATATTTACACGCTTACAATTAGTTAAAAATAGCAATGTAGTGGCGTAACGGCAGCTCTCCAGCTGGGTATTGTTATCATCAGTGTTGCCAACGCCAGGAAAAATCCCTACAACTGACTTGATCTTACATCACTGTTACTTTCGGATTCTTTATTACTATTTTATATATTTTTTTCGTATAATTGGATTTTGTATATTTTTCCGGTGTAGCGGTTAAGGAAAGCTTTAAAATGATGCCTCATTCATGTAATTTGACGATGTATTAAGGAAGTTATGGAGTACCGACAAAAAATGGCCTTGAGAAATAGGCTAATATATGTGACTAGCTGACCCGTTCGAAGCATTTGCGTTCTAACTTATTAACAGTGTTTTATTAATTTAAATCCATGTTAAAGAGAAATAATTTTGTTATTGTTATTATATATTTTTAAACAAATTACCAACTTGCAGAAGGTAAACAACAGCAAATAGGTGTATCCACAATACTGTTTATAACCACGCTTACAATTAATTAAAAATAGCAATGTAGTGGCGTAACGGCAGCTCTCCAGCTGGGTATTGTTATCATCAGTGTTGCCAACGCCAGGAAAATATCCCTACAACTTACTTGATCTTACATCACTGTTACTTTCGGATTCTTTATTTCTTTTTTTTCGTATAATTGTACTTTGTATATTTTTCCGGTGTAGCGGTTAAGGAAAGCTTTAAAATGATGCCTCATTCGCGTAATTTGATGATGTATTAAGGAAGTTATGGCGTACCGTCAAAAAATGGCCTTGAGAAATAATATATGTGATATTCCGCCTGGTTACCATCGAAATGTAGTTTTCTCTTCCGTATTTCGGTATTTTCTCACGTGTGTCACGTGGCCTTCGTTCAATAGTGTATATATATGTTCGTAATGTTCAATTTGACAACGTTGTACAGTTTACGTAACATTGTTTCATTGAATTACATACAAAGTCGTGTATGCGTCTCGGTGTTGATATTGCACTAATCCATATTTTTTGAGATTTATAAACATTATTCACGTATTGTTTTCGTCTTTTTATTCGTGTGTTTTTGTTTAGTCAATTTATTATTTACCTTGTTGGTGTCAGTGAGTTTCTTTTTTTCAGTGCAAACACATCAAAAATGGCTAAACTTAACCCGATATTTAGTTTATTTTTATCCTAATGTCTATAGTATATTTTATTTCCCGTGACTATTCTTTTTGTTTTTACAATCAGTAAATATAGGACGAGTTATGCAAAACATTTGGACAATTACCAAATACTCAAAGGACAGAAATAAATTAACGGTTTTAAGGAGGCCGCAATTAAACAATACTTTAGTTAATTTAACCCTTGCTGAGGAAGCGTGTAAGCAGGTAATTTATTACAAATTAAAAAAATAATAAATAACACCACTGTAGGCTGCAAAAAGAATTGAGATTGTTTTCAATGTCGCAATGCGAGGTATTCAGTCTATTAATTCATAAATGCAGTAAAACCATACAAGTGAGATAACATCGACCAACATCAGGGATCAGTGGAGCTCCTTGTGTGGTTGCACAACCCCCAAGAAATAAAACAAAAAATTAATCACATTAATATTTCTTTAAATATCAGTGCATTATCAATATCAACCTCATTTCAATCTAAAATTTATGGCCAAGAAAGTCCCCAAACCGTTGAAAAGCCGAAGAACGTCAACCCAACCTTCGCGCGCAGCGTCGTGGAACGCACTGCTTCTGCAACCAGAGCCTAATGCAGCTATTAGCATTGAAACTGGTGGGGAATTTGTAACTAATGTGTTGCTATGGCAACTCACATAAAGCCTTCAGGTGCATAAAAGTTCTACAACCAGCCACCAGGGGTTTTCCAGCCAGAATGCTTTGATGTTCATATTTCATGTTTTGTTTAGTGAATAATGCAAGACATTTTGAGGTTACGTGTTGTTAGTTTTGTTCTCGTATTTTGGCTAGCTGCGTTTGTTGTTTATTTGTTTTAGATTGTGTTAATATATTTTAGTGTGTGTGTATTTAATCTGGATTCTATTACAATAGTGCTTTTAAAACTTTTTACATTATTCTTCATAAGTTGTAGCAATTTGAGTGGGCCTAGACAGAGAGTGTAGTGTTGATTAGACGCCAAACAAAAGCTGTTAATAATCTTTTCATAATTAATATTCGTGCCATTCGTGATTTAATTATAGTTTTAAAGATAGGCCACAACCTTTACCAAAATGTTTGAACCAATTATCCCAAATCTATTTTCAAACATCCATACAATTCAAATAATAGTTTTTCAACAAAAAAGGATAGGCCAAGTTCCTAAATAGGATATGAGGCGAGTTCATAAATTCGATTATGTTAATGTTATGTTTATTATCAAATTAAAATTCTATTAAATTTGCCCATCTGAAGAACAGACGGATGGACTTTCTTTTTAAATGAGGTTAGTGATATTTAAACATATTATGTGCCTGATTTCTATGTTATTCATGCATGATTTAAATAGTTTTTTTTTCAGTTTATTTACTATTTTACTATTAATTTTTACTATTTGTAGGCTAGTACCCTTAACTGAAAGCTACAAATTTTTCACTTAAGACAAAAACTTATAATTCCACGTGTAATTCATCATATAAAATAATGTGTTAAATTACGTTCATATTCCATACCCCCCCCCCGGAAATTCTCTCCAAATAATTGCAACCACCAAGTTAATAACTCACCAGCCGCCACTGTCAGGGATCAAGGTAGCTCAGTGGTAGAGTGTTGCCCCGGAAAGGCACAGGTCCTGGGTTCAAATCCCGGTCTTGGTCCTTGTTTTTTCACTTGTAATTTAATTTATTTAACCCTTGCTGAGGAAGCGTGTAAGCAGATAATTTATTACAAATTAAAAATAATAATAATTGTTCGATGAAGAAATATAAAATCCTGAATTTGAAGTGCAACGGATAGTGAGGGTTTTAATACCAACATGAAGTTTTTTTTGACGCTCAATATTTCAAAGTTGATGAATTCCGATGATTGTAGATATTACAATACTTTGATTTTTCATTGTGAGATTGCCAGAACGACTCCATGTTGTCACAAATGTAACAATCGAATTACCAAAGGCACAATAACGCTCTACGATGTAATATGAATCCGTCAGACTTAAACATTTTAAATTAACTACATTGACGTTCTGTTATAGATTTAACATAAAATGTAATAATTTACTGAGGATATTTTATTAAACCTACTCAATCTACTACTAGTCCTTGTTAACAGAGTGTACGCAAAATTACGATTAAGGGGTTACATTTGAAATTAATGCGGAACTACACATTCAGTCCTTGCAAACTAAAAAAATCAAAAAGCTTTCTGATCACTAGTCACCATCTTTGTTACTACCGGAAGACAGAGGAAATTGTGCGTGCGCATGCCCACATATGTACCAAAAAAACTGTACGAGTTGCTCTTTCATCTGATGATTTATTTATATTTTTATTAAACACGTATAAATTTTTTAAATTTATATATTTATTATTATTTATATCTAATGAAAGTTAAATGTAATATATACTACACAAAGTTAAACCTCGGATATTAATATTGAACCACCCCGTATGTACGGCGGTTAAACTTGTTGGAAACTTAGGCCAAAGAAACTGCGCAACAATGG
>JAGFPH010001045.1:145004-161530 GCA_018207615.1 Philaenus spumarius
GATCTTTATATGAGTTTTGTTCCTTGTTCCGGGAGGTGTACCTAAAACACCTTTACACAGGATTATAGTACATTTAATTGTCTTTTGAATGGTAAAACTTACAATATGTACTCGGGCTTATGATTGGGCGAAAATGTGCAATTATCGTACACGAATAGTGAAAAATTCGATTTTTGGGACTTTTATATGAGTTTTGTTCCTTGTTCCGTGAGGTGTACCTAAAACACCTTTACACAGGATTATAGTAAATTTAATTGTCTTTTGAATGGTATAACTCACAATATGTACTCGGGCTTATGAGTGGGCTAAAATGCGCAATTAACGTACAAGAATAGTGAAAAAGTCAATTATCGGGATCTTTATATGAGTTTTGTTCCTTGTTCCGGGAGGTGTACCTAAAACACCTTTACACAGGATTATAGTAAATTTAATTGTCTTTCGAATGGTATAACTTACAATATGTACTTGGGCTTATGAGTGGGCGAAAATGCGCAATTAACGTACAAGAATAGTAAAAAAATCGATTATTGGGATCTTTATATGAGTTTTGTTCCTTGTTCCGGGAGGTGTACCTAAAACACCTTTACACAGGATTATAGTAAATTTAATTGTCTTTTGAATGGTATAACTCACAATATGTACTCGGGCTTATGAGTGGGCGAAAATGCGCAATTAACGTACAAAAATAGCGAAAAAGTCGATTATTGGGATCTTTATATGAGTTTTGTTCCTTGTTCCAGGAGGTGTACCTAAAACACCTTTACACAAGGTTATAGTAAATTTAATTGCCTTTCGACTCATATAACTCTCAAATTGAACTTGGGCTTATGAGAGGGAGATATCATGCAATTTCCTCGCTCTAACTTTGCCATTTTGGGTTTACTACAAATAGACCGCCATTTTGTTTCAATTCAAAAAATAAAAATATATGTACCTTTCAAATCCTACAAGGACCCTTTCACAAAAAATTCATCATTTTTGAAGCATATTTACTACCTTTTAGGAAGGTTGTTAAAAAACTACCCCTCAAATTCCTACCCAAAAACGAAAAAAACTGTATAACTCCGCCATTTTGAAACGGATCGAAAAACAAAAAAAGTACCTTTTGAAGAATCGCACTAAGGCCCTTTGACCAAAAAATCAGAAATTTTGAAGCATTTTTACTACCCCTTAAAAATCCGGGAATAAAACATATATATATATATATATATATAAAGTAATGATTTTTGGGTATAGTCTCCAAATGGTCTGAAACGGATAGAAACCAAATTTTAGCCTTCTCCGACCAACCGTTTTCAAGTTGGGTCGAGTGTAATAGCTCTTATTTTCTTCGAAAATTCGGCTAAAAATCAACCGTATTGCAAATTACTGGTAGTTGTAACCTATACCGACTGGGCTAAGAGGTAGCCACCCCATTTTATTATCTATGATTGTAGTGACCATATTCTCTGAACAATCCTGCTACTGATACGTGTAAACTGTGAAATTTGTTGATTTGTATTGAGCATAAAGAAAAATAAAGTGTATAAATGCTTATTTGATTTTAAGGGTGGTTATCTATGTCATCCCTTTGACTTAAGTAATCAAATTGCAAATGGCTTTTATGTCACTTAAGAATAATAGTAAATACTTTTAGCTTTATATTTTGTAGGAAGTAAGTGCAATTTATTTTTATTGTATAGGGGTAGCTACCCAATTTAAATCCCTTAGAATCTGGTAATTGTAACGTCTTAACACTCCTGGCAATGGTATGGATGAACCTTGAAATATTTAGTGAAATCGATCTAATAGTTTTTGAGTCTATAGGGGACAAAAAAACATTCTTTTATATACAGGATGTCCCGTAAGTAAAGTGCCAAAATTTGTGAGTGGTTCTATGGGTCAAAATGAAGAGAAAATCATCATTAATTTTTTTTCTAAAAATGCTTTGTTTTCCAGATTTCCGCCATTTTGTTGTTTTAAAAAATATTTCATATCTGGAGAACGGTTCGACCGATTGAGTTCAAACTTGGCATTAAGTTTAACCTAACAACGATGTATTTTAAGACTCATTTAGGATAGTAGTTAAGTTAAAGATAATGACAGCAATATTGTTGTGTTTACTGTGTTGGTATAGGATGCCGGGTTGATCAAACCAATCATTACACATAACTGAACTATCATCCTTCATCCGTTACACTGGCAGTTAACAGTATCCGATAGGGAATCAAAAGGGCTACAAAAAAGGTGTCTTGAGATTTTTCGTTAAAATGTACGATTTTTGGGTAATTCAGGTTGACAAATTTTAAACCGCCGAAATTTTGAAACTCACAATTGGATGTAATGGTGTATTTTTTCTTAAAATAGATCGTTGTTAGAAAAAACTTTATGGCAAGTTCGAGCTCAATCGGTAAAACTGTTCTCCAGATATGAGTTATTTTGTAAAACAACAAAATGGCGGATATCTGGTAAACGAAGCGAGACTAATGGGACACCATGTATAGAGATTTATTATTCGCAATTTTTAGTAGCTGCGAAACACACACGCAGACAAAACAAAACGGGCACGCCCGAGAAGAAAGAGTTGAAAAAAAGAAAGACAATACAAAATAAACGGTATCAGTTAACTGACACAAACTGTCTCCCAACTTACTGTAGTCAAAATAATATTGTTTTTAATCATTTTATTTACTACTTTTTAGAACAAAACAAAAAAATAATATTCTACCTACGTCAATCGTATAAAAAATTATTGTCCCAGGCGGGATTCGATCGCGCGACCTTTGAATTACTGGCCGTGCTCGCTACCGTGGTGCTACCCCGTGCGGCCGCCGCCGCGATGCTAGATTGACAACACAAACTTGATTATTTTTAAATATTTCCCCATAGTTATAAAACGCCGAAGTGTTGATAAAAGCGGGTGGTGTCATTTTGTTTGGCATCTTAAGCACTATAAATACTGAAAATTTGATCAAAATCGTTAGAGCCGTTTTGAGAAATTTGCATTTTTGTCGTTTTTTATGGGTTTTTAGGGGTAAATTACCTTTAAAAATTAAAAATTCCAAAAAATGAAAAAAACGCCTGGAGATATTATGGTTTAGTATCTACATACCAAATTTCATGAAAATCGGACCAATAGTGTCCTCTCTGGTCGTGTATACATACAAACAGACTGACAGACAGACACCACTCTAAAAACACTTTTTTGGGTTCAGGGAGCACCAAAACAAACAATTCCACTCAAAATATTTTTGGGTTCAGGGAGCACCAACACAGATAATTGCACTAAACCATTTTTTGGGGTTCTGGGAGCACCAAAACAGATAATTCAACTGAAAATTCAAATTCGAACATTTTTACGAAAACAATACTTTCTCCATATACTACGTATAGGGTGGAGAAAGTAAAAAGTCCGTGTCCCGTCTTTTGTTTCCAGCTAAGAAGATAAAACTCAATAACATGAAAAAGAGAAAATAAGTTTTTCTTGAGATATTAGATCTCCGAAGATTGAGAAATTACTTTTAAATCATCCGATGAAGAAGACTACGACATGTAGTCTATAGGCTTTCAGAGGATTATTTGCAAGAAAAAGACATGCAGGTGGATCTTCAATTAGAAGTTAAAATTAAAGAAAGGGATTATGTTTTGTTGAAAGAAACTGGGGAAAGAAAATGTTGTGTATGAAGAGGAAATATATTATGTATGAAATCAATTAGGACGAAATAACTTGCAAACTGACATCACCAATCACATCAGGAAATTCAAAACGTAAATAGATTGTGCTGAAATTTCCCGTTAACTTCAGTCCCTACGCAATTCCTATGAACTAAGATTTTCTCTACGTTGCTGATGACAATAATAAACGCAGCGTTTTTAATGTAACTTTATAATTTCGTTTGAAAAGAGAAAAGCTAATACGTTCTTAGCTTATCAAAAATGTAAATAAACGGTACCAGGAACTGGCACATACTTTCTCACAAACATATTTAAATTACTAAACAGATTCACTGTGACTTGTATGGTGGGGTAGGAGAGGTGATTTTTTATTAAAGTAGGAGATTAACTAATCGCATATATTATTTCTCAAGGCCATTTTTTTGTCGGTACGCCATAACTTCCTTAATACATCATCAAATTACAAGAATGAGGCATCATTTTAAAGCTTTCCTTAACCGCTACACTGGAAAAATATACAAACAGCTTAAAATTCATGTATTAATAACAAAAATTGATTAAAAAACGTTTATATTATACTTTGTATGTTCCTAATGAAAGGCGCCATCTATTAACCATCTGTTTAACTAGCATGACAGCTGTTAGTTAGATTGTTTAAACTGTAAGATTGTATAGGGAAACTGTTATTTATAAACCAATGTAAATAAATAAACTTAATTAACTGAATTAAATCAACGTGTTAAATCATCAATTAAATGTAGGCCTACTCTGAACTTGCGAAATATTCGCTCGGGTCAGCTAGTAAATATTATTATTATTATCTAGAGGGAAAAATATTCGATCGATTTCGAACAAATATGCACCATACACGTCAATTAGGCCTGTATAGATGCACGAAAAAATAATTTTGAAAATTTTTGAAAAACAACCCCATTTATGGCCAAAAAACCCCCCAAAATCATTATTATTATTATTAGCTAAACGAGAATTTTTAGAAAGATGCGGGTTTTTGCATATGGTAGGGTACATTAAAGGCTACAAATAAGCCAAATTTTATCAAAATCGTAAGAGCCGTTTTTTTATAAAAACATTATAACTGATTTTTTGGGGGGTTATTTGCCAAAAAGGGGGTTAATTTTATAATTTTTTCAAAACCGTTTTTCGTGCATCTTGACATATCTGGTGCAAATTTGTTTGAAATCGATCGAATAGTTTTCGCTCTAGCTTTGTTTACATACAGACATACATACTGACATACATACAGACATACATACAGACATACATACAGACATACAGACAGACATTTTGTACAAACCACTTTTTTGGACTCAGGGGTCCCAAAACGGATATTTCCACAAAAATCTCAACATCGATTTTTTTGCGATCACTATATTGTCTCTATAATTTATTATAGTACAGTGAGAAAGTAAAAACAGTCAGGAATATTGACTGCATTTAGTTATTAATGAAGTTGTACAAAATCATTTTGTAATGTAAGAAAGGGTTCATTTTATTTTTGACCCTGTCCCAAGGTACAACATTTCAGCCTTTTTAAATTAAATATAATGCATTTAAAAATTATAATATGTCCCAAAAAGGTTTGGCTTTAATAGATTTTCAACCTCGTGGTTTTAAAATTTAGCCGAGTTAAAACATGTATACACTTCTTAAAACTGTCCCAAGGTACAACACCATCCCCTATATTAAATACAAGCGTGGTTTGTTCGTGTCACTTTAACTGTACAAGCCCACGGGGGTTATAAGTTGTGGTAGGTTTATGTCTGGAACTCCAGTGGTTGGGGTCGGCGATATGGCTGTCATATTGGAAGTACTTTCAATACTCAATGAACGGCGTGCTTCGTACGCCAACCCGCATATTTTGAGTAATTTCAGTACACAGTGCATTGCGTGCTTCGCACGCCAACTCCCTATTGGGAGAATTTTCAATGCACAATGCATTGAGTGCTTCGCACGCCAACCCGCATATTGGAAGTATTTTCAATACACAATGGACTTCGTGCTTCGTACGCCAACCAGCAAATTGAGAGATTTTTCAATACACACTGCATTGCGTGCTTCTTACGCCAACTCCGTAATGGGAGAATTTTCAATACACAGAGAATCGCGTGCTTCGCATTCCAACCCGCATTTTAGAAGTATTTTTAATACAGAAATGCATTGCGTGCTTCGCACGCCAACTCCGTATCGGGTGAATTTTCATTACGCAGAGTATTGCGTGCTTCGCATGCCAATCCCAGTATAGGGAGTATTTCCAGTACACAATGCATTGCGTGCTTCTCACGCCAACTCCGTTTTGGGAGAATTTTCAATCACAGAGCATTGCGTGCTTCGCACGCTAACCCGCATATTGGGAGTATTTTCAATACACAGTGCATTGCGTGTTTCACACGCTAACACTCATATTGGGAGTGATTCCAATACGCATTGAACTGCGTGCTTCGCAAGCCAACTCCGTATTGGGAGAATTTTCGATAAAGAGCTTTGCGTGCTTCGCACGCCAACCCGCATATTGGAAGTATTTTCAATACCAAATGCATTGAACTCTTAACACAGAGCATTGCGTGCTTCGCACGCCAATTTTAAGGCTAGTGCTATGGACGCGCATGTGCGCTCGCTTTGAAATATTAGTGATTATTACGTAGAAAGGTTCCAAAATAAAAAATAATGTAATTTCTACTCATTCAGGCTATAAGTATAGGCCTACAAAAATAAATAATTCGACCACGGAGCTGGACCGCTGACGTGAGTTGAGCAAATTTCCAAAATTAAGTTTATATGCCTATGTTTTAGGGTTTCAACCAACAATTTGGGAAATAGGTCTACTCACGAAGGCGTTGAACAGCTGTCTGTGTGTACGCAATATATTAGTAGAATTTGTTTGCGCCTAGTGGCCTCGCGAGTTTGCACCACTTGGCTTCGAACCGGGTACTTTTACGGTAGTTTACGTTTTGGTCGATTTTGGGGGAACCAAGTGAGCTATAAAAAAACAATATGTGCAGAATAACATATCCTACATTTATATTTTTGGAAAAAAACTCTAAAAACATTTCATTCTCCTAGTAAAAATCTCAAAAAATATTTACTTCCGGTCAAAAAACGTACTTCCGGTTGTTGGATTTTTTTCGTTAACGAACTCGTCCGAGCGACATAGACAACCAACACGTGTACCAAATTTGGACCAAATCGGACTTAAAATGCGGCCGCTAGAGTGCGAACACATATATACATATATATATATATGAATTTTTTTGACACCCCAAAACGTGTTCTGTGGACCATGATCGGTGCTCATTTGCTACTCCCGACCTTGGGTCTCACCATAATGGCCACTGTAATAGCTCATTTTTCCTATGGAAATTCGCTAATAAGAGATTTGCGTAGCAGTGAACTCGTTAAAGTGCAAGTGCGAAGGGAATCGATACATTTCAATTCAGAAGTAAACTCGCGCGATTATAAAAGCAACTCGACGGTTTATCAAAAGACTATTCGATTAATAAATCACTCGTTATTTTCCTATTACTTTAAAAGCCATAATATTTTATCACTTTTCCATAGTAAACTGGGTTCATAACTTTACTGACTTCGGAGGGGTGGGAATGTGTCCAATGAAATATGTTGTAATATTTGCCGGCACAAGTTTCCGCCGTATTGAAATAAAGCTTGCTATTAATTCGTTCTCTACAATAGCGCCGTGTTTTATACACATATTTACGGCGAACGTGTACTTCCTCAAGTGCTTACTTTGTGTTTATAATATAATAGTAAAGTACCTCATATTGTTCCTTCGGTGAGATCTTTTCGTTTATTTATTTGACGCGTTTCTGGACGTCTGCGTCATCATCAGAATATCTCGTTGAATGGAGGTCATCAAGACACATGAAGTAAAAACACGCAAACACATAAAAAACAACACATTTAAAGCCTAGTTAATAGCTGTACACTTTAAGGCTACCGGACGACGACTTCCAAATATAATATAGGCTATATTTATATTTTTTTTAAAATCTATTATGGAATTTCCATAGTAAAAGTGAGCTCCGATTATGGTCCCCATAACACGTTTTTTTTGGGGGGCGTCATTAAAAATACTCTCTATATATATACAGGATGTCCCATAACTAAAAAGACAAACTTCAGGGAATAATTCTATGGGTCAAAGTAATAACAAATAACGTTTTCTAGATATCCGCCATTTTGTTTTTTGTACAAAATAATTCTTATCTAGAGAACGGTTCGATTGATTGAGTTCAAACTTGGCATGAAGTTTAACCTAACAATGATCCATCTCAAGAGAAATAAGCGATTAAATCCAAAATTAGTTAAAAATGGTGGCTGTTTAAAAATTTCAATCCTAAATTACTCGAAAACCGTACATTTTAAGAAACAATGTCAAGACACCTTTTTTATAGACCTTTTGATTTCCAATCAGTTGGTGTAACTGTCAAAACAATCGGATGGAAGATAATAGCTAAGAAAGATAATGACAGCAAATAAATGTACATACAATATTGTAGTACCATATTTATTGTGTTAGTATAGGATGCAGGGTTGAACAAACCAATTAATTATTACACATAACCTATTATAAATTATCCTTCATTTTTTTTCTTTAAGTGGCAAAGTTGTTGAGAAATAAACACATTATTTTGATCCGGAATATTTACCAAATGTATAAAAATTTATGTTTCTTTGCTTCTTAGTTTCATTGACCTTTATAGACTCAAAAACTATTCGACCTATTTCACTAAACACTTCACATTTTATCCGTATTAATGCCGGGAATTTTACACATTACAATTACTACAATATTGATTTCAACCCAACCATCTGTTATTTCTTTTTTAAACGGAGGACACAACTCATTATTCCTAATAATTAAATACATTTGTTAATATCACGTTTAGAAATTACGCATGTTTCTAGAATGCTTAATGCATGTAACAAAACACTTTATATCGGTACAATTGTATAATTTGTCCAATTAATTAATAAAATCGATGCAATTAAACTGCGATGTTATTGTGCTCGTTTTATTTGCTTCTGATTGAACCACTGCTGTTTGCAGTGAACCTTATGGCGAGACCTAAGGTCGGGAGCAGTAAATGAGCACCGATTATAATCCCCGGAACACGTTTTTGGGGTGTCTTAAAAAATAGTGCGATTCAGAACTACACGGTCACGTCTCGGTAGCTCATTCTGTAGCTAAAAATAAGAAAAAAAAGTTCCTTATAAACATATGCCAAAACGCGTCGTTTCTCAGATATCCACCATTTTGTTTTTTTTTCAAAGTAATTCATATCTAGAGAAATGTTTGACTGATTGAGTTCAAACATGGCGTGAAGTTTAACCTGACAATGATTTGTTCTCAAGAAAAGTAAGCGATTATATAAAATCATCCGTGTAAAAATGGCGTCGGTTTGAAAATTTCAAACATCAATTTCTCAAAAACCGTACATTTTAACGAAAAAGGTCAAGGTACGTTTTTTGTCGCCTTTTTGATTCCTTAACGCACGGTGTAACTTACAAAACAATCAGATGAAAGATAATAGCTAAGATAAAGATAATAACATCATAGTATCATAGTTCATGACTATTTATTATTCATAGATCATGAATAATAAATAGATCTTGCATCCATACGGGGACTGTGTGCCGGAAAAAAGGTTGTCGCGAAAATAGTACATGATCGCGCCACCAGCTAGGGAGATAGCATTGGTAGCATTGGTGTTTCAAACAGCTTCCTTCGTTTCCCCAATAGATAGCGCCAAAAAAGTCGAATTTCCAGTGGAACAAAATATTGCATTGGATCAGAGTTCTATTAGGTTATCCAAATACAATGATAGTATGTACATAAAATATTGTTGTGTTTTCTGTGTTGGTATATTTTTTAGGATTCCGTGTTGGACAAAACATTTATTACACACAACTCTAATGGCCGCTTTTTTAAGCCAGATTCTGTGCAAATTTAGTACGCACGTTGGGTTTCCAAGTCGCTCGGACAAGTTCGTTGGCCAAAAATTCTAACAACCGAAAGAACGTTTTTTTAAGGAAAATAATTTTTAACTTCCCGCTAATAAGAAAATTGAAAATTTTCTAAAATCGGGAAGTTATTAGTTTCATTCCGTTTTTCGAAAATCGAGTATTCATCAGATCTCGACGTTTTGAGGTCCTAGGAATCTTCCCTGACCACTCCCGAGAGGTTGTCACCCTGTCTGTAAGTATGTGTGTGTGTATGTAAGTATGTGACCCGCTTATAACTTTTGAACGGCTTAACCGATTGGATCCTACCAAACGGCGTTCTAAAGAGTTCCATCAAACTTAGATTTCCTGAAAATTTCAACTAATTCGGACCGGTAGGTTCTGAGAAATTTGGAAAAAACTAAGAAATATTTTTTTTAAAATCAGGTTTTTTTTAATAACTTTTAAACGGCTTTACCGATCAATTCCAAAATCTAATCAGCTTTTAACCCTGCAAAGCGACGTCAATCGCTACCAGTCCGGTCAAAATCAGTTAATTCGTTCGTGAGATATCGTGAACGAAAGAAAATAAAAAAAGTGTTTTTTCTCAATTTCTCCGAAACTTTTCATCTGAAAAAATTTTGTTGTTGATTCTTTCAATGGACTTAAAAAACTGCATCGATTGCCGCAAATCGCATAAAAATCGGTTGATTCGTTCAAAAGTTAAGGCAGTTCAAAATTTCCAAAAATAGCGTTTGTTGTAATTAAACTTAGCGGGAAGTTACATGGATGGCCTTTAGGGTCAACCGTTTTCCAAATTTTTTTTAGAATTTTCGTACTATAATTACAATGTTTTAGGGGTTTCTTTAAAGAATTAAATATAGGATATTATTCTGCTCATTTTATTTTACACACGACCTTTATAGCTCGCATGGTTCTCCAAAAATCGTTCAAAACGTAAAATACCATAAAAATACCCGGTTAAAATCCACGTGGGGGATTTTACCGTTTGGGCGTCTTCTGATCCGAGGCCGAGTTGTACTCTGTGAGCGAAGCGAATTGTTCGTCCATAATTGTTTCCACTTACTTCATATTTTAATAATAGATAACGCATCTGGACCGCTGACGAGAGTTGAGTGAATTTCCAAAATTAAGTTTATTATATGTTTTTTTGCTCCGACAATTTGGGAAGTCAGTCCACTGACGAAGGCGCTGACGAATTTCCTGTGTACGAAATCTATTAGTAGAACTTGTATTAGCCACAGATCGCGTGATGATCAGCTCTGCTAGCGGCGGAAACGCTCGCTTTGCGAGTTTACAACGCGGGCTTGCATCCTCGGATTGTGGACTCGCTTCGATGGCAGAGGACAAACACACTTTGCGGAACGGTACATTTATGATATTTTATCGATTTTGAGGAGTTCAGACTCGCTACAAAGGTCGTTTAAAAATACAAAATGTGCAGGATAATATACTATATATATTTTTTTTAGATAAACCCTTAAAACAAGTTTAATTTTAATAAAACATTCTTTAAAAAAAAACTTACTTCCTATAAAATAAGTGCTTCCAGCTGTTGGATGTTATTGGCTAACGAACTAGTTCGAGGGACTAAGAAAACATTCGTGTGTACCAAATTTGGCTAAAAACGTACTTAAAATGCGGCCGTTAGACGTATTTGGTGCAGTTCGAAATCGATCGAATAGTTTTCTCTCTAGATAATAATAATAATATTTATTAGTTAATCTCCTAATTTAATAAATCACCTCTCCTACCCCACCCTACAAGTCGCAGTGAATCTGTTTAACAATTTAAATATGTTTGTGTGAAATTATGCTCCAGTTCCTGGTACCGTTTATTAAATAACGTTATACAAACTACAAAAGGAGTAAATATTTGTCGAACGTTTTATGAGCTATCGATTAGCACAACTATCGAACAAATAGTAAAACAGCGTCCATAGCAGAGAGCGCTAGGCAATAACAGTTGAATGCATCAACGCTAATGCACACTAATATAGAGGTTGTTTTAATGTTACCATTTGTTTGGTCATTTTTCCAACTATAACAATCGATGTGAAATCAAAACGGGCTGTTGTTTACTGTTGATATTTGCATATTTGATATTTATTTAGATATTTGCATTTAAATGTTGTAAATGACCGCCATTTTGAAAAGAATTAATGGATGTGGTGGTTTTCCACCAATCATATGCTATTAAATGCAGAGAAAACTAAATACATCAATTTTAGTCTTAGGAAGGATGTTCACTTTGATAAACAAATTTATTATAGATGTTCTGAGTGTCTTGGAGCCCAAACCATATGTTTGACAAATAAGTGTGCTATTGTGAACAGAACCACAAATATCAAGTATCTAGGAATTCGTGTTGATAGTGAGCTTAATTAATTGGAAAATCCACACAATTAGTTTGAAAAATAAAATTAACAATTTTATACGGTACTTTTATTTCCTTAGAAGTTTATGTAACGAAAGAATCTTGCGTATGTTGTATTTTTCCTTGATACAGAGCAGAATTGAATATGGAATAATTTTTTGGGGCAGTACTTATGACACCTACGTAAACCACAATATATTATCAACAGAAACATGTAATCAGATGAATTTTGGGGAAAAGTAAATTTGTTCATTCGCGTCCTCTTTTTATAGATTTAAAAATTTTGCCAATTAAATATATTTTTGTGTACAAAGTTTTAAAAATATTTTATTGCAAAAGTGGTAACATACCTGAAAATTCAATAGAGTATATTCAAACATTAAGAACAAGGAATCAATTCCAAGTACCAAAACCTAATAACACTTTTTATACTAAAACCGTAAATTTTATGGCGCCTAGAATATTCAATAGAATACCTAATGAAATCAAGCAATTACCTGGCATTAGCTTATTTTTGAAGAAGCTAAAAAAATGTATGTTTACATTGGGGAACCTTGATTCTTTAATTGACATTCCAAAGTAGTACAGATGTGTTTTTTTAAAATTTAATTTTTTTTATGTTTTTCTTTTGTTTTGTATTTTCCTTTCATGAGTTACCAATTGTTATTTATTATGTTTAGTTTCTTTTCTTTTTTAATTATGGATATATTGTTCTTTGGAATAGTGTTTACATTGGAAGCACCAAATTTTAGTTAACAATTAATTGTTTGAATTCAATAAATTATAATATGATTTAAAATTTTATTAAAGTTTCCGAAAAAAATTCAATTTTAGTAGTAATTTACTTTCACTATCTGAACGCTTCTGAAAAAACAATAATATTAAGAAATAGGAACCTTCAAATGGACAAAATGCCTTAGAGGCCCTAAATTTTCTCCTTCTGATTGTATAAAACATATAGTTTAAAATGCTAAGTAGTTTGTAGTTTATAGTTCTAACAAACTTGTATACACCAACATTCTTTTGTTTTGTTTGAATGAACAATGTAAGTAAGACTATATTTCTTTTGTTTATCCTATTTTTGTATGTGTAAATCTTATAATATATATATTCAGTTATTATGTATTTAGTGTTACGTTGACATCAGTCTTGGCAAGTTTATTACAGTGTTTGAACCTAGACATTTGTTTAGTTATTTTTGTATTTTGGTGAATTTTGTGTAATTATGTATAAAAAAAAGATGATCGTTGTTAATTTGTAGCAGATTGATGAAATAAATACATTTATTATTATATTATTATTTATTTATTATTAAGCTCGTTGTTTCACATTAAGTAGATCTTTACGTAATTAAAGGCCGTGTAAAGTTTTAAATCAAACCGTTCTATATATCGCAATTATTTATTAAATAAAAAAATGGCGGCTAGACGGTATACCGTGAAAGACGCACGATTTTTGGATCTGTTTTATTGTAAATGATGATATTAACAAGTAGGTGAATTAGTTCACATTTTAAAACACCCTGTAGAAAAGATTAAAATACTGAAAATAGAAAAGTAGAGATTTTATATATACTTGTACGTACATTGTAGTGCAAACAGAATAAACAGAATAATAAATAAAAAAACGAAAAGAAAACACATGCCTTACCCGGGCATTAAAGTCTTTTACAAACAAATGTATATTTTTTTCATTGGTGTCGTTCAAATCTACCGTTTACAAGTTGTTTTACGTAATGTAAATAAGATATACTGTACTTGAATAAAGAAGGTGGTTTTAATTTGACGTTTTACGAGATATTTGCATCAATTAAACATTTTGAGTTGGGAGTTGAAAGGGAGATTTTATAAACAAATTCCCCACGGGGAGTAATTGTCGTAAAATTAAAACGTGGATGTCTCTTTTTAGTTAAAACAATTCGATCACGCAGCTGAACCGCTGACGTAACGTCCTAAATCTATCTATATAAAAGCGAAAAGGCACTGATTCATTCATTCTTTCATCAGCAGAACTAAAAATCTACCGAACCAAATGAGTTCAAATTTGGCATGCATGTTCAGTTTGACCTTTAGACGCGCACTAAGAACGGATTTTGAAAACATCCCAAAGCAACGCCCAATATTCGCGTTTTTCCAGCGATTTTGTGCGTTTCTCAGCTTTTTCGAGAACTAATTGGCAGAAAATGTTGAAATTTGGTACTTAGGTTCGTTTAAGGCCTAAAAGTAGTCTGTTAAAAAATGTTTGAGATTCTCCCAAAATTACGCCTGAAATAGGCGTTTTTGCATTTTTCCTTGCGTTTTCAATACGTTTTTGATCATCCTCAAATTACGTCTGATATTGACGTTTTTCCAGTTATTCTTTGCGTTTTTGAGGCGTTTTTTCATGTGTTAGCAGAACGACTGAATAGTATACAATAATCTGTTTTAATTTTTGGGTTGGTAAGCAGTGAGCGGAACCCTCTAATCTATTTATATAAAAGCGAAATACCACTCACTCACTCATCACGATTTCTTAAAAACTACCGAACGGATTGGAATGAAATTTGGTATGTAGCTTCCTCTAGGGCCATAAATGTTCAGTAAAAAAGGGTGTCAAAAAATCGAAATTTTAGGGGGGTTTGGTGGGTAAATATTACTAAATCACGATTTCTCCAAAACTACCAAACAGATTGGAATGAAATTTGGTATGTAGCTTCTTCTAGGGCCATAGGCGCTCGCTAAGGAAGTGTTTGAAAAAATTCGAAATTTTCGGGGGGTTTGGGGGGGTCAAAGTGATTAAATCACGATTTCTTCAAAACTACCGAACGGATGGGAATGACATTTGGTATTTAGCTTCCTCTAGGGTCATAGGTGCTCACTAAGAAAGGGTATGGAAAATTTCGAAATTTTAGGAGGGGTTTGGGGCGATCAAATTTACTAAAATCATAATTTCAGATCTTTTATTACTATGACAATAGTGTTTTTAATATTTAAGATCTATATATATAAAAGCCAAATATCACTCACTGAATGAACACTCAAAAAGAATACAATTACGTTAAAAATACTGAATATACCAACCACCACGGGCAACGCCGTACGGGTCAGCTAGTTGTATATATATTGCCGTTAAATCAGGTAAAATAAAATAAATACACACACAATAATTTTAGTTTAGGCCTAGACTGACGAACCATAATTTTATGTCCATTCAATGCGTTTCAGAGCTCGACGATAATATCTGAACTACGCCGGACGGAACCGATCGTCTCTTAATTTAAACTGACGAACCGAAACACTTGTTTCTAGAATGTGTTTACGTTCATTGCCGTAGCAAGTAATTTGATAACGCTTTTCGCTAGCGTTTATTTTCTATTTGGAATTGCCGTAGCAAGCAATTTGATAACGGTTTTTCGTTACTCTTATTTTATATTTGTCATCGAAATAGCAACCAAATAAAAACACTTTTTCTCGTTACGCGTTACATTTTATATTTGTAACTCCTACCGCCTACCGCGTTAAAGATTCATAAAAAAATTAAATAAATTAAAACTAACTGATTTTTTTGTAAAAAAGTAATACAATTAAGTAAAATTAAAATATTTTGTATTATGTATGTAACTGAATGTATTGCAATTTTAATGTAAATAAAACATGTTAAATATATATTTTTTTCATTTTTCGAACTATCCGCTGTAATCGCGGATAATCGGGAGTTTACCGAGGACATGCTTTATTTAGATAGTTCCTCACCCCCTTGACCTCTGAAGTGTCTGTGATGAACTATCTTGGTACTGTTCTAGTTACGCCGGACACTCTGCGTTCCTTCACAACTCAAGAAAACGTGTATACATTATTTGTCGATTCAGTCTGGGAGTAACCTGAACAATTATGCCCTGTTGTTGAAGCAGGCCACGTAAGTGCCTTGGGTTGCTACGGGGTTGCATTTATAATTAATTCCATCACGCACTCGAAGCGTGAGTTGAGCGAATTTTCAAAATTAATTTGATATGTTTCAGGGTTTCAACCGACTATTTGGGAACGTGGTCTATTCACGAAGGCGCGGAATAGCTGTCTGCGCGTACGAAATATATTGGTAGAATTTGTATTCACTACAGCCTCCAATACTATTTTACCTGCCTTTGTTTTTACCTGCGGAGAAAATTTGCACTTGAATCTTACGGCCTCGAGTCATGGACTGCTTCGCTTCGCTCCATCGTCGACCTAAAAAGCAGCTCCCCCGCGCATTTGAGCCGGGTAATTTTATGATATTTTACGTTTCGATTGATTTTGGGTAAACCTGATGGGTTATAAAATCTTGTAAAAAACTAAATTTGCAGAATAATCTATACTTATAAAAGCCAAATACCACTGACGCATTGACTCATCCCAGTTTTTCCAAAACCACGAGGCCTACAAACATGAAATTTTGCACTAATACTCTTTATAGGCTCTAGACGCGCACTAAGAAAGGGATTCCGAAAATTCGAAATTTTAGGGGGGTTTTGGGGGGGGGGG
>JAGFPH010001045.1:176928-194488 GCA_018207615.1 Philaenus spumarius
CACAACAACTACTCACGAAATACCACAGAAACTAATTACGAAATTTCACAACAACTACTCATGAAATATAACAGAAACCTCCCTACGAAATATACAGAATCTACTCATGAAATGTACAGAAACTACTCACGAAATACCACAGAAACTAATTACGAAATTACAAAACAACTACTCACGAAATACAACAGAAACTACTCAAAAAATTTACAGAAACTACTCACGAAATGTCACGGAAACTGCTCACAAAATGAGTTAAAATAAGATTACTCCAAAGCTGTATCACTACGCAATCGTAAGGAAACCTCCTCATCCTAACGCTTCACATAATTGCATTAAATATTTCATCTCATCCTATACTGTGTCAAGTCGAGTCAAGTATAAATCCGTTACATGCAATCCGAGCCAAACGATGTTGATGAAACTATTCCTACTTAGATAAGGCAGGGGGAAGTGGTTCTTTCCTCCCTATAATTCGGCTTGATAAATTACTTTGCCGGGAAGAGTTTATTTTTCATCTTTCATTAACCCCAATGTGTTTCCCCAGCGGGGGATTACGCTTCGTACACGGCCAGTAACACGGGGTAGGTTTATATACGATTTAATACTTGCAATGCGTTACAAACACATTTGTTCGAGAGGAAATAAACCCAAAGTCAGAGATTAACTTGGCAAGTTGACCCTAGAAGCGGCAGTGTTAATTAAAATGGATTGTTTGCCGTTTGCAGGCATTTTTTTTTTAAATTCGCCAAATACATGGGCGCCCATACCTATGGGCAGAGCGGGGCCACGGGAAGAGGTATCTCCCAATAAGGGGGTTGGCGTGCGAGGTACGCAATTCTCTGTGTATTGGAAATACTCCGAATACGTGGGTTGGCGACGGAAGCACGCAATGCATTGTGTATTGAAAACACACCCAACACGGGGGTTGGCGTGCGAAGCACGCAATGCATAGTGTATTGAAAATAGTCCCAATAAGGGAGTTGGCGTGCGAAGCTCTCAATTTATTGTGTATTGAAAATACTCCCAATAATGGGTTGGCGTGAGAAACACACAATTCTTTGTGTATTGAAAATACTCCCAATACTGGGGTTGGCGAATTGGCGCATCCAAGGGGGGAGGTTGTGGGGGCTGCAGCACCCCTTTGGGTTATTATATTTTTGTTTAATCGTCTAAGTGGCAGACTGCTCAATTGAGTAATCTCAGACAACACAAATTGTATTGAATATTTCACCGACTAAATATTATCAAATCTCAATAAAACAAAAACCATTGGAAAGAAAATGTTTTAAACTTCAATTTTTGCATTTACAAATTTCTTTTAAAAAGTACTAGTGGACCGGGCAATGCTTCGCTATTGTTTGATTTACCTAACCTAAAATTATATTCAGTTTTTGATCCAAATCAGTTGTTGATCAAAATCAGCTGTTGATCAAAATCAGCTGTTTTAAGCTTTTCATACGAACAGCCGTTTTTTGTGCCCCTGATAAAATCAAAAGAAATCTTTCTTCTTCTTCCTTAATATTGACCTTCCATAAGATTAACATGGCAACTTTGAGGACCACTGGGGCGAAGCCCTTAACATACATTGAGCTAATTTTAAGGGAAGCACAACTTCAGAGTGAGCTCTGTAAAATGACACCAAAAACATCAAAATCGGTTAAAAACTCTAGGAGGAGTTCTACTCACAAAATAACCCCTAGCAAATTAATTATGTATATATATAGATTTTTGAATTTACAAATTTCTTCTAAAAAGTATATTTACATATGTAATCGTTGTAAAATTGTAGTTGCCTAAATCAATATTGATGCCGCGCTAGAAAGCATAAGGAAATGACTCAAACTCGTCACTTTTTAAAGGCACATAATCGTTAAGATTTTAACTTTCTACCACGATCTTCTAATCATTCGCCACTCTTATGGTTTCTTAGATATGAATTTGTCTGTAAACCCTTGCAATTGGACAGTTTTCAAAAAATGAGAAAGCACATTTTGCAATCGATGTATCTGATACTAATATATATATGCAGTATTCGTATTGTAATTTTTAAATCGATTCGTGCAAGTTCTATATTTTCGTTTAATATAAGTAAAACCTGGTTTAGTGTTCCGAACTACTCGGGTATTTCCGTGAAATATGTACATTTTCAACGCCCTAAGCACGATAGCCGTTACCTTTTCTTTTCTGGCTGGAACTATATACTATACGTTTGTGAGAATTTTGTTTAGTTGTTGTAATTTAGTAAAATAAGTTTTTAGAATAAATCTATTTAAAATTTTCAAGTATACAGTTCAATTATATTGCTTATTCTCTACAATTTGTTATAATAAAACTTTATTTTTGGGTAAAGCGTATAATTCTTAATTCCTATTCAAAATGGGTGATCGTGAAATAGTATAAAAAGACGTTTTCAAGCACTGTATTCCAAAAAATTATTCTATTCCCCCCCCCCCCCCCCCCCGGTTAGGAGACAGCCCCTCCTTGAAAACCGGCTGGATCCGCCCATGGGTTGGCGTGCTTCTCATACTGTTCAGTGTCAGGCTCTCATGTGCGTCCTTAGCAGTGAACGTGTTAAAAGGGTAAATTCAAATCCCCGGTTCTGACCTGACGCCTCCCCCCCCCCTTTGAAACGTTTTGCCTGCTACGGCCTTTGTGTTGCTAAGCTTTTGATAAGAACAGCTGTTTTATTCGATATAGGGCTGGGAGTTAAAACATAATTTTCATTATTTTTACGTTTTAAATTACAAAATTTTCAAAATCTTTCTTCGCTTTGCGTCTGAGAATGGACCTTTAAGTTTTTTTATTTGTATCTTGGGTATTATTTGCGCCACGTTGGTTCTATGTTATTCATTCGGTCCCGACAAAGCCCCTTTATGTTCATAGATTACCATGATTAAAGTTCAAGACAGGATTACATGTTGGCATAACGTAGGAGAAAGTTCTACTTTCAGTTCATTTAAAGAGTATGGTTCCACTGAAGCTGGCGTTTGGAATATTTTTGAAAAGTAAATTCCAGTTAAAGTATTTGTGCATGAAATACTTTAAAGCGTTTCAAACGCTGATCTTTGCTGCCATTAAGGAAGCGAGTTGTAAAACTTGTACGTCCAAAGTGGAAGCAGAAACTTTTGTCGATTTGAAACGGCGGAACTGTTCTTGGATAGTGGATAAACTAAACCTAATTGAAAAAGCAGAATTAGATTACTTTTCCAAGAGTAAAAGACTGTAACATACAAGTCTCGAGCAAGTATAAGCTTCTTTCGTACCAATCATGTTTTGAATTTATTAGCGAATTTCCATAGGAAAAATGAGCTATAGCAGTGGCCCTTATGGTGAGACCCAAGGTCGGGAGTAGCAAATGAGCACCGATCATGGTCCCCAGAACACGTTTTGGGGTGTCATTAAAATTCATATATATATGTATATATGTGTTCGCACTCTAGCGGCCGCATTTTAAGTCCGATTTGGTCCAAATTTGTTACACGTGTTGGTTGTCTATGTGGCTCGGACGAGTTCGTTAGCCAAAAAATCCAACAACCGGAAGTACGTTTTTTGACAGGAAGTAACTATTTTTTAAGATTTTTGCTACGAGAATGAAATTTAAAAAAAGTTTTTTCTAAAAATATAAATTTAGGATGTTATTCTGAACATTTTGTTTTTTTACGCGACCTTGTAGCTCGCTTATTTCCCCCAAAATCGACCAAAACGTAAAACACCATAAAAGTACCCGGTTCGAAGCCAAGTGGTGAAAACTCGCGAGGCCAATAGGCGCAAACAAATTCTACTAATATATTGCGTACACACAGACAGCTGATCAACGCCTTCGTGAGTAGACCTATTTATTTCCCAAATTGTTGGTTGAAACTCTAAAACATAGGGCATATAAACTTAAATTTGGAAATTCGCTCAACTCACGTCAGCGGTTCAGCTGCGTGGTCTAATTATTAAAATGTGAAGTTGTTACTTTTCCCTCAGATTACAACGAGCGAAGCGAACTGAAATACTTGGAGTTTCCGTTTGCCGGAGTTATGACTGCTTTATAGTTCAATAATAAGTTTAAACTAATTAAAACTCACGTATATGAACTAGGTGCTCCACCCCCTGCTCTCGTTCGCCCACCCCAGTGGCGATCCATGGAGAACTAATGCAAACAGATGATTGTATAATCTGACATTTCCACGGAAATTACGATTTAGCGCTGACATATACGTAGCTAATGTAAGACAGGGATAGAAATAGACACGGCCAACCACAATAATCGGAATTGCTTCGAGCGTTGTAATTTTACCATTAATATTTTAAATATTCAATAATCTATACTTATAAAAGCCAAATACCATTGACTCATTGACTGATCACAGTTTCTCCAAAATTACAAGGCCTACAAACATGAAAGTTGGCCCTAATACTCTTTATAGGCTCTAGACGCGCACCAAGAAAGGGTTTCCCGAAAATTCGAAATTTTAGGGGGGGGGTTTGGGGGGTAAAAATTACTAAATCACGATTTATCAAAACCTACCGAACGGATTGGAACGGAATTTCGTATGCAGCCTCCTCTTGGGCCGTAGATGATCGCTAAGAAAGGGTTTCGAAAAAATTCGAAATTTTAGGGCGGTTCGGCTGGGTCAAAGTTTAAAAAATCACGATTTCTCTAAAACCATCGAACGGATTGGAACGGAATTTGGTTTGTAGCTTCCTCTAGGGCCCTAGGTGCTCGCTAAGAAAGAGGTTTTCTTTTTAAATCGAAATTTTAGGGGAGGTTTATGGTTGGGTCAAAGTTACTAAAAATCCCCATAAGAAATACATAGTGTAATATATTCATTGATATAATAAATTTTTTGTTAATATACATTTAACTATGATTTGTCTATCCGTGCAAAGCCGGGTCGGGCCAGCTAGTCAATATTAAAAACGAAATATTATCACTAAAGGGAATATGTAAAACCAGATGTTTGACTCATAAGCCTTTTGTTTGCTTTTACCTAAACTAAAGAAAAATGTTACTTGAGAAGAAGAATTACTTGATTCTATAGTTTGCCAATTTCGATGCGAATGAACTTTTTTTCGTTCATTGTAGGACTAACCTAAAATTATGACGAGTTTTTGATCCAAATCATCTGTTTTATTCATAACCAGCTGGTAAATGTTGCTTCCCTCTTAGATAAGATTAAATAAATAAAAAGACTATCGGGTAAAATAATAAATAATAAATGTATTTATTTCCTCAATCTGCTACAAATTAATAACAATCATTCTTTTTGTATACATAATTAAACAAAAGTCACCAAAATACAAAAATAACAAAACATGTGTCTCAGTTCAAACACTGTAATAAACTTGCCAAGACTGATATCAACGTAACACTAAATACATAAAAACCAAATAAATATATTATAAGATTTATACATACAAAAATAGGAGAATTATACATACAAAAATAGGATAAAAAACAAAAGAAATATAGTCTTACTTACATTGATCAGTCAAACAAAACAAAAGAACAAAAGAATGTTGGTGTATACACGATTATCAGAACTATAAACTACAAACTACTTAGCATTTTAAACTATATGTTTTATACAATAAAAATGAGAAAATTTAGGGCCTTTAAGGCATTTTGCCCATTTGAAGGTTCCTATTTCTTAATATTGTTGTTTTTTAAGAAGCGTTCAGATAGTGAAAGTAAATTACTACTAAAATTGATTTTTTTCCGGCCACTTTAATAAACTTTTAAATCATATTATACTTTATTGAATTCAAACAATTAATTGTTAACTAAAATTTGGTGCTTCCAATGTAAACACTATTCCAAAGAACAATATATCCATAATTAAAAAAGAAAAGAAACTAAACATAATAAATAACAATTGGTAACTCATGAAAGGACAAGTCTTGATTGGAAAAATACACAACAAAAGAAAAACATGTAAAAAAGTTAAATAAAAAAAATTAAAAATAAAAAAAACACATCTGTGTACTACTTTGGAATGTCAATTAAAGAATCAAGGTTCTCCAATGTAAACAGCCATTTTTTTAGCTTCTTCAAAAATAAGCTAATGCCCTGTAATTGCTTGATTTCATTAGGTAATCTATTGAACATTCTAGGCGCCATAAAATTTATGGTTTTAGTATAAAAAGTGTTATTAGGTTTTGGTACTTGGACTTGATTCCTTGTTCTTAATTTTTGATTATACTCTATTGAATTTTGAGGTAAGTTACCACTTTTGTAATAAAACATTTCTAAAACTTTTTACACAAAAATATATTTAATTGACAAAATTTTTAAATGTAGAAAAATAAGACGCGAATGAACACATTTACTTTTCATTAAAATTAATCTCATTACATGTTTCTGTTGATAATATATTGTGTTTAAGTAGGTGTTATAAGTACTGCCCCAAAAAATTATTCCATATTCAATTCTGCTCTGTATCAAGGAAAAATACAACATACGCAAAATTCTTTCGTTACATAAACTTCTAAGGAAATAAAAGTACCGTATAACATTGTTATTTTTATTTTTCAAACTAATTGTGTGGATTTTCCAATTAAGCTCCCTATCAACATGAATTCCTAGATACTTTATATTCGTGGTTCTGTTCACAATAGCACACTTATTTGTCAAACATATGGTTAGGGCTCCAAGACACTCAGAACATCTATAATAAATTTGTTTATCAAAGTGAACATCCTTCCTGAGACTAAAATTGATATATTTAGTTTTCTCTGCATTTAATAGCATATGATTGGTGGAAAACCACCACTGTATTGCTTCTAAATCATTTTCGATGTTTGATTGTATATCATTCCAATTTGAGTGTGAGTAACAAAGAGCGGTGTCGTCCGCAAAAGAAGTTACATTTCCATGCAGCCTCCCATTACATAAATCATTTATATAAATGATGAATAATATTGCACCCAACACCGACCCTTGGGGTACACCTTGTTTTATTGTGCCTGTGTCACTTAATACAAAATTTATTTTGACACATTGTGTCCTTCCTTCCAAATAACTTTCAAACCATTTATATGCTACACCACGTATTCCACATTGATATAATTTGTCTAATAAAAATGTTGTGATCAATTGTGTCAAAGGCTTTTCTCATGTCTAAGAGAAGACCGCTCACACATTTGCCTTCACTCAAGCCATTATTAACATCTGTCATAAAATTCAAAAGAGCATTCTCTGTATTCATTCCCGATCTAAAACCAAATTGTTAAATATTGTGCCTTACCATTACACGCAATTAAACAAAACAATTTTAGATCCGAGTTCCGTGGAATAAAAACGCACAGTGAGTTTCGATCAAATCGATCTGTGTATCCCTTTTAGGCCTACGTAAATTATTATTAGCCGTGCACCAGTAAACGCTGAAAATCCCGTTTTCCACCAGTTTGCTACTCACAACACCCGAACGAACATAAACATTACAAATCAGGTTTTTAGGTGTATTTATCATCTGTGAATACGTTTAACATTATTGCATACTGTTTTGATACAGGTAAATATAATAAACATATAAAAGCTGTAATATAAATGAATAAACAACATTATGAAAAACTAAAAAACGACAATTGAAAGATGAAACTTACATCATTCAAAGATGTGCACAAACACATAAATTATGTGTGTATGTTGCCGTTAAGGCAAAGAAAATAAATTAAACATAATTTTAGGTTAGGCCTAGACTGATGATGTACCAACACGTATCTTGAATGTATTTACATTCGTCACCAAAGCAACCAATTGAATAAAATAACAGATAAAACAGTCGATTCGGATGTCCAGCTTAGTACAAAATAATATTTTAAGTTAGGCCTACACCGAACCAACACATGTTTCAACACACACAAACCAATAAAAACTTGCGTTGAGGAATTTAAAAATAAGAAAAAACTATGTTACATCGTAATTAAAATTAAATAAGACAGATCACAATTTAATAGTAGGCCTATTTATTGATAATATACGGTAATTGATAGTGAGTAACCAATATTAACAGCTGATTTCAAATTATTTGTATTTCTTACTTTTCGTTTATTTATTGATTAATTGTAGACCTGCCCTTATGTTGTTTTAACCTTTATTATAACTGCTGTTATAAAATATACGAAATAATTTGATTTGAACATTTAACATTATTTACCGTCTTAGCTTTGGGGTTATTATTAATCCCACACCTTTATTATAAATAAAACATAACATATGTTTTTAGAAGGTACTATCGGGAGTTGTCGTGCGGAGCACGCAGGGGTCTTCCCTAGTATTTGCATGAAAAACATCTAGTAATAAACGGCAATCGAAAGATTAAAATTATGTGTGCATGTTGCCGTTAAGGCTGGTAAAAAAAAATTGAAGAAAAATAGTGATGCACTTCGTTCCTGACTTCCACGACCGCACGCATTTACTTTTTAAGATAAAAACTGAGCACATGTTCAGTAACAATCTCAGGGGTTCGGTACCAAACCTAACCCTAATCCTGATCGAGTCGGAAAATTCATTTCAAAGACGTACATTTTTAGAGCGTGGAACATGTTTACCTATAATTAGCAGGGCTTACTCAACATTCGTGACGTAATCATTGTATGCATACAGTACCAACCATATCAATAACACAAACATGGCTATAAATTGAACTGCTTTAAAATACGCCGTTCATAGTTTAGACTCGCAAGAATGAACGTTAATCTATTTCCAGCACCACTAAAACTACTTAGAAACGTAATTGTTTGTAAATTGTTTCCAAAACACCACCTTACTATACAGTAGGTAAAAGCAAGCTGCGCTCACGGCAACCAGTGTACTAGCTGTCCTATTTTAAATAGATTTTTGTAAAAGCTGCCATGGTTTTTAAACACATTATTCTGTAAGACGAATTACCTATGTTCGTTTTCAAAGATGCCCTGGGAAGTCTTCTTTTCAGCGACTGCAGGACTTGCTGAAAAGGTTTGAAGGGGTTTTCATTCGTAGTGAACGTTTTTGGTCCGCCTGCAGTCAAGTGACTTATCCCTACGGCATTATTTGACTGTTTGTGAAATAGTTCTTGAAACTCTACAGCAATTCATATCAAACTAGGACCACCGGAACGACATGTTTCAAACGAGCTATAATAACGCTACACTTTGTCTGGAGTAGTAAGGACAATTATGACGTTAACTAACTTAAAATCAAGAAAGTAATAAGCAATGTGGCCTGGCAACAATCAACAATGCAATCAGCTGTTCTGAAAACCAACCACAGCTGCTATTCTTTCGGTACTCCTAATTTTGGCTCTAAATAATGAATTTAAGTCCAAGCTAATCATACTTTGTTGAATTGTATTAAGTGCCCGATTAGATCAGCTGTATAACTGTATAACGGCGTTTGCAAACTCTAAACAGAATAACTTTTAAAGACGTAACTTAATTGTGTACGACTCAAAAGATGTGTAGGACGAGATGGTTGAATTTAATTACAGCAAGTTTTGATCTATGGTCGAGGCACAATTCGTGATGTTTGTGCAACACTCAACTGGATACAGGCCGTGGTCCACTAACAGATTTCAGTGTATCGCAAACATCCGGGCCAAGTGTGTTCGACTGTGATTAACATACTTGGTAATAGGCCAGTCGGTAGGGGTAATTTTAGACCAACAGTTCCAGTAATTTACAATAGGGCTGATTTTTTTTATAAGTACATTAAAGTATGTAGATTAACATACAAAAAATTTACCAGTCTATCGATTTCCCAAAGTCGAAAAAAATCGATTATCATTTTTTTTTCGATTATCCTTAATATTTCGAGCTGGGATAAAGATAGAGAAAAATAAAAAATACCACCGTGTAGGGGTGGTATTTTTCAACAAAAAAGGACATATGTATTTATTTCGACCGAGCAGTGGTTTGTCTGGAAAAAATTCGATAATGCAGGTATGTATTTTGCAGCAGGGGAAATCACTAAAAGGGGACATCTTATTCATATATGAAGCGTTAGCTCATTCTAAATTGGCCAAATTTTAATATATCGAATTGAAACATGACATAGGAATTAAAATATATATTTTAAACATTTATGCTGAGTCTCAGCTTGTTATCTTGAAACTGACCCGATCTAGGAGTCGATTTCGATTATCGATTTTACGAGTACCGGACCCACGAACTAACTTCAATCTATTCCAGTTTCGAAAATTTTTGGCATATCAACATCAAATTTATTTACAAGTTCAGTACACCAGTATAAATATTCTTAGTAAGTATGAACGATTTTTTTCATGTTATTTTTAAAAACGAGGCGCTTGAAAATAGTCTTCTGTTTTACCTATCTCGATTTAACTATAACACCTTTGGATTCAACGACTACATTTTCGACATTTTTGAACATATCGATTTAAAAATTGATACAGAAGTTAAAAATACAATTGTTTTGTGCTATACTTATTTTAAAAACTATATTTAAAAAAATGGACTAATCTGCAGCCGATTAACTCAAGCGTTTGGATGAAAAATCTAAAAAGGTATAAAATTATACTTTTTTAAGTTACTTGTGCTTTGAAAAGTAAATAATGAAAAAGGTTTATACTCCTTGATCCTGTTTTAATCTGTATATTTAACTTGTAAAAAAACTTTCAGGTTGATATTTTAAAAATTTTCTAAACTGGAGCTGTTTAAAATGAATTAGTGGGTCCGGTATTCCTAAAATCGAGAAACCCATTAATAAGTCAAGTGGCTCTAGATCGGGTAATTTTCAAGATAACAAGCTGAGACTCAACATAAATGTTTAAAATATATATTTCAACTCCTATGTCAAGTTTCAATTCGATATATTAAAATTTGGCCAATTTAGAATGAGCCAACGCTTCATATATGAATAAGATGTCCCCTTTTAGTGATTTCCCCTGCTGCAAAATACATACCTGCATTATCGAATTTTTTCCAGACAAATCATTGTTCGGACGAAATAAATACATATGACCTTTTTTGTTGAAAAATACCCCCCCCCCCTACATGGTGGTATTTTTTGTTTTTCTCTATCTTCATCCCATCTCGAAATATTAAGGATAATCGAAAAAAACATGATAATCGATTTTTTTTTTCAACTTTGGGAAATCGTTAGACTGGTAAACTTTTTTTTATGTTAATCTACATACCTTAAGGTACTTATAAAAAAAAAATCAGCCGTATTGAAAATTACTGGTAGTTTTAACCTATACCGACTGGGCTATCACGTTAAACATCTGTAACGACAGAATACTCTAAATTACTTGTGTTTTGTATTTATAGACTCTCGAAGTAATTCTTTGGATGTTCGTTTACATGGGGATCGGGAGGTTGAAAAAGTTGAAAATTTTCTTTGTAGTTTGTTTATCTACAAAATGTAAAATGTCCAGACTGACTGACATGGAATCTTCGTAGAGCGAAAACTACTAAAAATATGAAAGTTTGAAGGTGTGTTCTTACGGGGTTATAGAACCACTATAAAGACGGATTTTTCAAAATTTGTATTTTAAAGTGTAAAAATTGAGAAAATTTAAGGGTTATCTCCCTGCCATATAACAGATATTACCATATCAACCAGTTTAGAAAATTTACAATCAGTTTAATATTCTTGACAACCAACAGGGCTTTAGGTTAGGTTAACAAAATAAAAGCAAACAAAATCAAAATGTCGGCAATACTTGCTGTTGTTACATATCTATATAAATAAAATCGAAGTGTCTGTCTTTGGTTTCAAAATATAAGGTTTTTTCTAAGATCATATGGTTATTCCCACATTACAAATACCTAAACAGACATTTATAATTTTTTCTCTGTCTGTCTGTCTGTTTGTCCCGGCTAATCTCCTGAATGGCCGAACAAATTGCATGCAGGCGATTATTCAGAGATTAATCTGGGAAACTTTTTATCCCGGAAATATTTACGGTTCCTATTTAAAAATTGAAAAAATGTAAAAATTAGGGTTTCGTGAACGGACGTGACATGTGACCATTATAAATAAAACAACAGATTTATATCAAGAGCTTTAACACTTTGACAAGATCGTGTGTTTTATTTTACTGTATACGCTGGTTTAACCGTTAAATATACAGGGTGTCCTCGAACTCTCAGGACCCCTTTAGTGCATATGTTCGTGGGATGTGCTCATTTTACGTAAATTAAATTAAATTTCACACCTTAATCAACGTCCTACATATTTCAATAGCGATTCGTTTCTGTGAGTAATCTGAAACACGGGTAAGAATTCTCTAACGAAGCATTTCCGGACCTATGAATATATTTATTTTTTCATTATTTTTTGCTAGTAGAATCAGCTCGGAAAGTGTTCGGAACATAATGCAAATAACTCATTATTTTAGATCATAATAACTTCAAAATATTTTGTTTCTAGAGTAATTCTGGGTATTGTTGACAACTACCAAGAAATACATTTTTCCTTTTTTTTGTCAATATCTCTGTTATTCTTTGAGCTACAGAAAAAATAAAAAACCATTGTGTTTGTTATTAGAAAAGTAAACTTCTTTGTCTCTTGTAATTTTTTTGTAAAGTTAGCGGTTTTTGAGATATTTGACATTAAAAATTATAAAAGGCCGCCATTTTAAAAATATTTAAAATAATGTTCTAATTTTTTGTACAGTGATAAAAGGTTACGCAACAAATAGGTATACAAAGTTTGTGCTCAATAACTTTTTTACTTTCAAAAATATTAAGTATTTTATAAAAAACCCATACAGACAGACGAAAAAAATAAGCCCCGTAGACCCATGTTTATATTGTGAAATATGTTTGTCTCGATCCCAGGAACATATCCACAAAAGGGGTCCAGAGAGTTCGGGGAGACCCTGTATACCAAAACATAAATAAGTATTGAGGTTGACTTGTGAGAAAGTAACTGGATAAAATAAAACCTGAACACAAAATCTCACAACAAATACGTTTACTAACCTCAAACGCGTTTCAACGACAATGAAGCCATCCTCAGTGATGCACGGGCTACAGTAACCAAACTAATCTTTTGATATAGATTATATTGTTTATTTATATTACAGATATTTACAAATATCGAAATAAAAATGTTTTTGTCAACATGCATTCTAGCCTATGTTACTCAGGGTTGGTGTAGCTTATTATTAGTAAAAATATTTTTTTCAATCGGTTCAGTAGTTCCAGAGATTACCCCCTACATACAAACAAATTTTACCTCTTTATAGGAAACAGCTGACTACTGTTATTATTACAGTCAATAAACATATGTAATGGCTAGAATGTTTAAAAAAAATATTTTAATTGTATTACTATTATTATTTTCCATATCAATATTCAATATCAATGTCAATTTAAGTAACATAACACATTGCATTCTTATTGTAATCATACATTAATGTAACTGTAACATTTGTCTCTATTTAAGGTCCCTTGTACGCCATTGGCTGTTTAGAAACTAAGACACGCCCACTCTTGTAGAGGAGTATAAATATGTACCATAGACTTAGAAATAATTAGTTATAATCTGTCAGTTGTAGCTCATGTATCACAGAGGATGACGACTTTGTCGTTGAAACGCGTTTGATAATTAAACTTATGCGAGTGAGAATAGTGTTGTTTTTATTTTTTTAAATAAAATATATGTAATGGCGCTTACATTTTTGTTAAATATTGAGTATATTTTTTGTTGTTTTTATGTTCATTAGATGCTGTAGTTTTTCAAAAAAAAAGTATATAAAAACACTCGTGGATTCGAATGCAATGTTGTGTCAAAATTTCAAAGCAATCGGCGAAGAACTTCCTGAGATTATCGATTTTGAACAAACCCACTTTTACATTTTTATTTATATAGATTTACTGTTTCCATACGTTTAATGTTATTATAATAAAAGTTTAGAATTAATTATAACATCAAAGCTAAGATGGTAAACGGAAAAAACAATTCAAATTTAGTAGTAATTTACTTTCACTATCTGAACGCTTCTTAAAATAAACGGTATCAGTTAACTGACACAAACTTTCTTCCAACTTGCTGTAGTCAAAATAATATTGTTTTTAATCATTTTATTTACTACTTTTTAGAACAAAACAAAAAAATAATATTCTACCTACGTCAATCGTATAAAAAAGTTATTGTCCCAGGCGGGATTCGATCGCGCGACCTTTGAATTACTGGCCGTCCTCGCTACCGTTGTGCTACCCCGTGCGGCCGTCGCCGTGATGCTAGATTGACAACATAAACTTGTTTATTTTTTAACATTTCCCCATAATTATGAAACGCCGAAGTTTTGATAAAAGCGGGTGGTGTCATTTTGTTTGGCATCTTAAGCACTATAAATACTGAAAATTTGATCAAAATCGTTAGAGCCGTTTTTGAGAAATTTGCATTTTTGTCGTTTTTATTGGTTTTTTGGGGTAAATTACCCTTAAAAATTAAAAATTCCAAAAAATGGAAAAAACGCCTGGAGATATTAGGGTTTAGTACCTACATACCAAATTTCATGAAAATCGGACCAATAGTGTCCCCTCTGGTCGTGTATACATACTGACACACTGACAGACAGACACCACGTTAAAAACACTTTTTTGGGTTCAGGGAGCACCAAAACAAAAAATTCCACTAAAAATATTTTTGGGTTCAGGGAGCACCAACATAGATAATTGCACTAAACAATTTTTTGGGGTTCTGGGAGCACCAAAACAGATAATTCAACTGAAAATTCAAATTCGAACATTTTTACGAAAACAATACTTTCTCCATATACTACGTATAGGGTGGAGAAAGTAAAACAACAATATTAAGAAATAGGAACCTTCAAATGGGCAAAATGCCTTGAAGGCCCTAAATTTTCTCATTCTGATTGTATAAAACATATAGTTTAAAATGCTAAGTAGTTTGTAGTTTATAGTTCTGATAATCGTGTATACACCAACATTCTTTTGTTCTTTTGTTTTGTTTGACTGATCAATGTAAGTAAGACTATATTTCTTTTGTTTTTTATCCTATTTTTGTATGTATAATTCTCCTATTTTTGTATGTGTACATCTTATAATATATTTATTTAGTTTTTATGTATTTAGTGTTGACATCAGTCTTGTCAAGTTTATTACAGTGTTTGAACTTAGACATTTGTTTAGTTATTTTTGTATTTTGGTGACTTTTGTTTAATTATGTATAAAAATAGAGTGATTGTTATTAATTTGCAGCAGATTGAGGAAATAAATACATCTATTATTTATTATTAAACACAGTTGAATGTCGATTCATTGTAAATACATTCAATAAACATAAAATGTCGGTTCTTCAGTCTAGGCCTAACCTAAAATTATTGTGTGTATGTTTTAATTTATTTTACCTGTCTTAACGGCAACATACATACAATAATATTAGTTAGGCCTAGACTTAAAATTACTTTCTAGGCCTAACCTAAAATTATCGTATGTATGTTGCCGTCACGGCAGGTAAAATAAATTAAATATGCGAACAATAATTTTAGGTTAGGCCTAGACTGATGAAAGAACACGTGTATTGAATGTATTTCAGCGCTTGACGATAATATCCGAACTACGCCGGACGGAACCGATCGTCTCTTAATTTAAATTGATGAACTGAAACACATTTACATTCATTGCCATAGCAACCAATTTTGTAACGCTTTTTCGTTACTCGTATTTTATATTTGTCATTGCCGTAGCGACCAATTAATGACACTTTGTTTCGTTACGCGTTACATTTTCTATTTATTAACTCCTGCCGCAACCCGCCTTAAGGAACTTCGTTAGAAAAAGATTGATGTGTAGGTATTGATAGAGTTTTGCATACCATGACGGACAAATTTTAAAAGGTAGCAGGCTTCGCTCGCACGAATAAATAAATAAATGAGAGAATTATCGGGTAAATATTGAAAGTTCGCTGGCCCAAAAGTGTTTAGTGACATTCGGCCAAATCAATCTACGATTGCCATGTAGGCTTTACGTGATAAGTTATGCGCCAGCAAGCGGAAAACTAAACTGGATTATTTCCGCCAGTTTGTTCGAGGCGCGTTTCCCGTTTCACCTAAAATATTTTCCGCGAACAATATTTTACACCTTTACACGCAGATAATCGAATGCAAATGTTTTCACCTCTTATCCTATACTATTAAACGAGGGATTTCTGTATGTATGTATCCAGATTTGAAAACGGCTCTAACGATTTTGATCAAACTTCGTCTAAGCAAATTATTGTATATGTAGCCAAATCTGATTGCTATTAATATAATATTATATTATTATTTAGTACTTGCCTTAGCAATCGTTTTATAAGTTTTATCTCTCGTTTTCAGCTGTTTCACCTTTTCATCTTCAGGCATCATCAGTACGATTACAAACACATTTTTCACAGTTACGCTTAATAACAGAGATTGAAAGGTGAAACAGCTGTAAACGAGAGATAAAACTTATAAAAGGATTGCTAAGGCAAGTACTAAATAATAATATAATATTCGTCTAATTGATTTAAGGTGCATAGAATCGATTGAGCTAGGTCTCATACTATGGAAAAATGGGAAAACCCCAAAATTTCATCAATAATAAATGATCAAACATTTCACTGAGCGCTCATTTGGAGTTCCCCACTGTACTTCGTCGTCTGTTTTAATTTAGTTTAACACAAACTATGCATATTCTTTTTCAATGTAAGTTAAATAGAACAGAACTTTTATTGGTCCTTCAGCACATGTAGAACATTGTGTAAGGTTTTCGTAAAGTTTTGGGCAACTTTATCATGTAAGGTTATGTAAGTTATTCTGTTTTCAAGGTGTTTTGAATTGTAATATTTTAAGGTTTCGGGGGCTCCACCAGATCCTTCTTACGGATCAAATTTTAATTTGGCATGTGGGCTAACGACAAATGAATCTAGGTTGAAATAATTACAGAACTTGTCACAATATTGTTTGTTATATTCTTAACATTTTCAAATAATTTCTACAGTAAATAGTTCAATAAAATGCAAATTATAAAACAATGAAAAGTTGAAATTTGAGTTGGCCGTTCTCAAATAAAACATTCATTAACAGAACAAATTTATAATTTTAATTCCTTAATAGTTAGTAGGAAATGTGACAACTATTCTAAAATCCAACACCATTAGTCCTATCTTGAATCTACTCCTTTTCAACAGTGATATCTAAATGAATACTTTAAAACATTTGTAATTTAAATCATTATTGATATGATTGAAATTTATAAAACATAGTGAATTTTTAATTCAATAGTAACGCTTTAAATTGGATTGAAATATAAATTACCTTCTGGTTTCTCAGCTATATTATTTACAGAATCTACCTAATGATATCCGAACCAATTCTAATTGCTTTTGAGGTGCTTTAATCAAACCCTCTGTCAGCTAATTCTTATTGAAAAGGTCCCTACTCCTAATACATTTCTTCACCCACAAAATGACACTTATAATTATTACACTACTAGCTGACACGATCCGGCTTTGCACGGATAGACAAATCAAAGTTAAATGTATATTAACAAAAAATATATTATATCAATAAATATATTACACTATGTATTTCTTATGGGGATTTTTAGTAAGTTTGCCCCCCCCCCAACC
>JAGFPH010001045.1:201540-224899 GCA_018207615.1 Philaenus spumarius
CCCCCCAAACCCCCCCTAAAATTTCGAATGTTTTTAAACCCTTTCTTAGCTAGCGCCTATGGCCCTAGAGGTAGCTACATACCAAATTTCATTCCAATCTGTTCGGTAATTTTGGATAAATCGTGATTTAGTAATTTTTACCCCCCTAAAATTTCCAATTTTTTAAAACCCATTTTAGTGATCACTTATGGCCCTAGAGGAAGCTACATAACAAATTTCATTCAAATCCGTTCAGTAGTTTTGAATAAATCGTGATTTAATAACTTTGATCCCACAAAACCAACCTAAAATTTCGAATTTTTTCAAACCCTTTCTTAGTAAGCATATATGGCCCTAGAGGAAGCTACATACCAAATTTAATTCCAATCCGTTCGGTAGTTTTGAAGAAATCGTGATTTAATAACTTTGATCCCCCCCAAAACCCCCCTAAAACTTCAATTTTTTTTAAACCCTTTCTTAGTAAGCACCTATGGACCTAGAGGAAGCGACATACCAAATTTCATTTCCATCCGTTCGGTAGTTTTTGAGAAATCGTGATGAGTGAGTCAGTGGGTTTTCGCTTATATATATATATATATATAGATATATATATATGTATATATGTGTTCGCACTCTAGCGGCCGCATTTTAAGTCCGATTTGGTTCAAATTTGGTACACATGTTGGTTGTCTACATCGCTCGGACGAGTTCGTTAGCCAAAACAATCCAACAATTGGAAGCACGCTTTTTGACTGAAAGTAATTATTTTTTAAGATTTTTCCTACGAAAATTAATTTTTTTTGAGTTTTTCTACAAATATAAATGTAGCATGTTATTCTGCACATTTTGTTTTTTACGCGACCTTATAGCTCGCTTGGTTAGCCAGAAATTGACCAAAACGTAAAATACCATTAAAAGTATCCGGTTCAAAGCCATGTGGTGGATTTTACCGATGGGTTGGCGTGCGAAGCACGCAATGCATTGTGTATTGAACATACTCCTAATATGCGGAATGGCGTGCGAAGCACGCAATGATGTTTGTATTGAAGACACTCCCAATATGCGGAATGGCGTGCGAACCATTATGCAGCTATTCAGCACCGTCGTGAATAGACCTATTTCCCAAATTGTTGGTTGAAACTCTAAAACATAGGCCTATAAACTTAATTTTGGAAATTTGCTCAACTCACGTCAGCGGTTCAGCTGCGTGGTCGAATTATTTAATATATTTAACTAGGCTCAAAGATAACTACGGATTTTTGCTCTAATTTTACTGAAACGTTATGCGATGATTTCTTTCAGAACTTTCGTCATTATAAAAAAAAGTTTTACGGCTTTAATTATTTTCCTGTGTCCATTGTTACTTTGCAAACATTTTGACAAATTTTTATTTCAACTTTCAGCTCAGCGTCAAACAAAGACACTGTCAAAGTACGTCGGAAACTCGTCAGTTTGATAAACTTTCGATTGAAATGAAACACTTTAGAAGTATATTTTTACTTCAGTCCGAGACAATCATGTTGGAAATAGGAATATGAGTTGGAAATTTTGTATCGAATATTGTATTTTATCGATTGGTTCCCGTGAATGTTGTAAAATCGAATATAGTGTTACAACTTACCGTAATCAGTAGTCACTTGTCGTATTGTAAAACCACGTTTCGGCTATTCAGTCATCGTCATGTTATTGAAATGAAATGAAATGAAATATCTTTATTAGTCAAATAGTTACATATATACATGTCAGATTACAATTTTGACTCAAGAACTTAAGACTAATAAAGTCAGACCCCGAGGTTTATAGAAAACCTGTTTGGGGTGATACATATGCAACTTAAAAATCTAAAAGACAAGAGCTAGAGAGAGAGGTAGCGGCTGATCGGTTACATTTGACAATTTCCCAAAATTGATTAAAATATATTCTTCTCTCAAAATGGAAGAACGAACAAAATACAAAAGGTACTTATTATTTATACGGGACAAATAATTATTACAAATAATATTAATTATAACAAAATAAGAAATATATACCTTAGTTAACATAAGAAAAAAAAAAAAAAACCCGTTAAGAAATCCTACCCTAACAATTACATATTCTTACACCTACCAATAAAACAACACAAACATATTCCTTATAAAACATATATTATTCTAAACAGTCATAAAACATAGAAATATTGTTATGAAACAGAAGATATGTTTTTAACAATCTTAAGAATTTACTTAACCTGTTAACAATTTTAATTTGATGGGGCAAGCAATTATAAAACTTCGGAGCAAGATAGGTGAAAAACTTTTTATATAAGGTAAGTCTAGGTCTTGGGACATACGCATTCAATCTATTTCTAAGGATTACAGTAGGGTTTCGAATATCTTCTCGTGTTTGTTACCTTTATTATAATAAACTTTTAATACCTTATAAATATACAAATTCTTTATAGGTAGAATCTCAAGTTTACTATAAATAGGCAAAGCATGTTCCAATTTTGATTTATTATGTATAATACGAATAAATGAGTTTTGTTGAACAATTGCTTTCATTGTAGTATTATAAGTGCCTCCCCATAAGGTTAAAGCATACTCTAACTTCGAATTTACAAAGGCAAAGTACAATGTTCGTAATAGATTCTGACTACAAAAGGGTCTAAGTAAATAGAAAATTCTTGTGTATTTAATAACCTTATTTTTTATGTAATTCATGTGAATCTTCCAACTTAGCCTGCTGTCAACAAATAATCCTAAGTATTTAATTTCATCTACAAGAGCAATGGGCAAACAGTTGCAGTTTGGTGATGTACAATTAACTTCATGGTATTTGAGCGATAAGTTTACACGTTTTTTATTATTTAAGTTACAAATTAACGCTTGGGTTTTAGGGCTCATTGCCAAACAATTGTCGGTAAACCAAAGTCTAAGTAAATTAATATCGTTTTGCATACTGATTTGTAAATCTTGAAGAGTTCTTGATCTGTAAAACAGTGAAGTATCATCCGCGAATGCTGTTAACATTCCCTTAAAGATACCGTCACATAAACTATTTACATATATAAGGAACAATGGCCCTGATAACACAGATCCTTGGGGAATTCCATAGATTATTTCAACTTCCTCACTGAGTCTATCTCCGACCTTCACTCTCTGCTTTCTTCCAGAAAGATAAGATAAAAACAATTCATATGCTACTCCTCTTATCCCTGCTTTATACATTTTATCTAGGAGAATAGTGCGATCTACTGTGTCGAAAGCTTTCATCACGTCCACGAAAATTCCAGCACTAAAATCACCGTCGTTCATTCCTTCATAAACCTTCTCAAAGAAATTCAAAAGGGCATTTTCAGTATTCATCTTTTTTTGGAATCCATATTGATTTTTACTAAAAAAACCTTCTTTCTCTAAAAAATTTACCAATCGAGATTTTAATATTTTTTCAAGTATTTTAGAAAAGATTGAAAACAACGCAATCGGTCTATAATTACTAGGGCATTGTTTATCCGATTTTTTATACAGAGGTACGACAATAGCATTTTTTAAATCCCTTGGGAATTCACCTGAGGACATGCTAAAATTAATAAGATAAACGAGGTGTTCAATTATATTTTCTGCATTACCTTTAACTATAACCGGTGTTACTGAGTCATACCCCGGAGCTTTGCGAGCACTAAGAGAATTAATAATATTTTGAATCTCGGTACAGTTAGTAGGGTATAAAAATAGTGAATTTTTAAAATATTTATCTTTAGCAAAATCTAAATTAATTCTTGCATTTCTAATAAACGTTTTATCTCTGTCTATACTCAATCGTAAGTCATATGCTACTGAACTAAAAAAATTGTTAAATATATTCGCTACTATTTTTGGATCGGATTCTACACTGCCGTCAGTATCTCTTACAATTAACTGAGTTAATGGACTCCCAGATTCTCCTATGAGTTCTTTAACACACTTCCACTGGCGCCTGGGATTTAACTTATTGCTTTCGAGATAAGTTTTATAATATTCATTTTTCGCATTTAAGATGTCCCGTTTCAACAACGTTTTGCTTCTTACACAACGGTCTTTTAACAGCACATTAAGTGGTTCTTTCAAGCAATTCTTATATAATGCATTTTTAGTGTTTACTTTAATCATCAACTCTTCAGTCATCCACGGTTTCAGTTTTTTAAAATTTTTCTTTAGGTTTGGCAATCTAAAAGATAATTGAATGCATGATTCCAAAATTTTTGAAAAGTGAGAATAAGCTATTGAGACTGTGGACGATGTATACATTACCCTCCAGTCAACATCCCTTAAAGCTTTGTTTAATATCTTAAAATCGATAATTTGTTTACCAATATTAATTCCAAGTCTCTTGAATCCTCGATCATGTTTAATACTTAAAGAAGTCATAAAATGATCAGTAACCTGGGAATCGATAACCCATGTTATCATTTCATTTTCTAAGTTAACATTCCATCTGACAAACACATGATCAATTAGAGAAAATGAATTATTTTTAATTCTCGTCGGTTCTTTAACCTTACTTACGAGACCATGATTAGCCATAACCATCAAATAGTTATTAACACAAGTTGTAGCTTCCAACAAATTTATATTTATGTCTCCACAAATTATCAGATTTCTATTTTTAATTAAGTGTAAATAATTATCTAATTCTATTGTAAAGCGATTGGGGCTAAACTCTTGTAATCTATAAATTCCTACTATTTCTACAAATATGTTATCTGCCAGTGTTATCTTGAGATGGACACAATCAGCTGTAACTAGAATGGGATCCTTCAATACTCGAATACAGGAAAGATATTCTGCCACAAATATTAATGTACCTCCTGATCTTTGTAAACAATTACATTTAGAATAAGAGACATATCCAGGCAAATTCAAATACATATTCGATTCATTTTCAGCAATCCAAATTTCCGTTAGTATTATTACCTGAGGAGGAACATTTACATTTAGTAGTTTAAGTGCAAATTCATCAAAATTCTTTCGAAGACTTCTTATATTTTGTTGAAGAATTATAAGATTTTTACCAAATGTGTCAAATATATTCCTATCTAATCCTCTTATTTCTATGTTTCAACAGAAAAAAAAAAAAACTACTTGTTATTGTTTGTTTTAAGAGTCGATCATTTAAATTACACTTAGCAGGGTTAAGTATAAATTACAAATAATGAAAACACTAAACTTTAACTTATTCACACATTTTCTATCACACTACCTTATTTTTTGAGTTCGGCTACTTGATCCATGCTCGTTAGTATGATGGCCTTGCTTCCTTCATCCTTCCTGAGGAAAATCTTCCCGTTTTTAACCCACACAAACGTAAAGCCTTGTTCCTTTTTGAAAGCGCGAGCTGCATTCAACACTTACGGCGAGCTGGACTGAGACTCTCGTTGATGTAAACTATTACTGCTGGGCCGCTTGACATTCCATTATCACTTGTATTTAGGTTCCTTTTTATTTTTCTTTTACGAAGTACTTCCTCTTTCACATGACGTCTAAAAAACTTAACGATAATTCCTCTTTTTCTGCTTTTCTGCTTCGGTCCCAGGCGATGACAGGCGTCGATATCCTCTGCTGAAACTGTGACTCCCAGGGTGTCACCGATGGTCTTGATTATTTCTGTCACGTCCTCGTTTGTAGCCTCAGGTATGCCGTTTATCTACAGGCAGTTTATTCTTGAATATTGGTCTGCGTCATCTAGCTGTTGTTCCAGACTTTTTACTTTGATTCGAAGTGTTGAGTTTTCTAGTTTTAAGGCTTCAAATGATTTTTCGAATTCTTTCATAGTAGTTGATTGTTTGTTTACAGTTTCTATCAACTCAGATATCTTCTCATGACAGTTTTCAACAGATTTACCTAAGTCAGCTTCGAGAGATTTTAACTGTTTATCCGTGTGACTTTTGAGTTCCTCCTTCATTTCGCGCAAAAAAGCCATCATATCTTCATTGGAAGTTCCTATTTTAGCAGTTTCAAGCCGCAAGCTGGATCGATGCAGTTCCTGACATGATTCACATCTCCAAATAGATTTTTCGGGCGCAAGGAATTCAATATCATCCTGCGACATGTTGACACAACTTCCTTGAAATATTCCCTTACAATCTTTGCAATGTATTTTGGTTTTCGACCGACTTGTAACGACTTTGTCACAAGTACCGCACTTATCACTCATTTTAATAAGTAATTGCTTTTCCAAAACAAAAGGAACACAAACTGAAACTGTATGATTTACTTTTTTTAACTTGTAGACAGCAAAAAACAATAAATATTGCGAATAATAGAGAGAATTACATTGAAATTCAAATAGAGACCACACACACCGCTATCTTATCTAAAGAGATAAGGGACCGAACAACCTGCATGTCCTACCTGCCCGAGCTCTGAATATAAACTGAGATTGGAGAACATCCTTCGTTGTCATGGAAACACTTAACACGTAACTAAAATACGTCCACATTCATTTAAGGCACGGTATATAGAATACTAACGGTAGGGTTCATGAGTTGATGCGCACGCGCAAATACTCGTGACGTCATCGGTGCCCAGTTCCTCATAAGCTCCATAAGCTTCTCATGGGGCCTTATGTAAAAATTGAATAACTTTACAAATATTTAACCGAGTTTAATAAAATGTGAACCACACATAGAAAACATATCTTTAATAATAATATAAAAAAATTCCATTTCAGTCCATTTCAGAGGTATTACCAAGTAAACTATTTTAACACAAATAACAAAATGAGGAAGCACAATCTCCATTTCAGAGGTATTACCAAGTAAACTATTTCAACACAAATTACAAAATGAGGAAGCACAATGTAAATTTCACATGTACCAAGTAAACTATATACTCTGCTATATACATAATGTGTACTATATATTATAGTAGAGGGTGAGGGTAAAATCCGATTCAATGCCCACAAAATGTTTTGGAGGCGGTGCCTTTTTTGCAGCGCTTTAAATTCCCCATCGTATGGTGTAACTGTAAAAATAATTCGACCACGCAGCTGGACCGCTGACGTGAGTTGAGCAAACTTCCAAAATTAAGTTTATATGCATATGTTTTAGGGTTTCAACCAACAATTTGGGAAGTAGGTCTACTCACGAAGGCGTTGAACAGCTGTCTGTGTGTACGCAATACTATATTAGTAGGATTTGTTTGCGCCTAGTGGCCTCGCGAGTTTGCACGACTTGGCTTCGAACCGGGTACTTTTATGGTATTTTACGTTTTGGTCGATTTTGGGGGAACCAAGCGAGCTATAAGGTCGCGTAAAAAAACAAAATGTGCGGAATAACATCCTACATTTATAATTAAAAAAAAACTCATTCTCGTAGTAAAAATCTCAAAAATAGTTACTTCCTGTCGAAAACGTAATTCCGGTTGTTTTATATTTTTGGCTAACGAACTCGTCCGAGCGACATAGACAACCAACATGTGTACCAAATTGGGACCAAATCGGACTTAAAATGCGGCCACTAGAGTGCGAACACATGTATACATATATATATATGAATTTTAATGACACCATGATTTTTAACGACCATGATCGGTGTTCATTTGCTACTCCCGACCTTGGGTCTTACCATAAGGGCCACTGCAATAGCTCATTTTTCCTATGGAAATTCGCTAATAATCGGATGAAGGATAATAGTTAAGTTATGCCTAATAATTGGTTTGTTCGACCCATATTGTTGTGTTTACTGTGTTGGTATAGGATGCCGGTTTGAACGAACCAATTTTACACATGACTCAACTATTATTCTTCATCCGATTGTTTAAAAGGTACACCATCCAACAGGTAGTATAGAAAAGGGATACAAAAAAAGTGTCTTGACATTTTTTGTTAAAATTTACGGTTGTGTGACAATTCAGGTATGGAATTTTTAAACAGCCATCATTTTAAAACGCATTATTGCATATATTCGCTTATTTATTTCAGAACAGATCATAGTTAGGTTAAAAGTCATGCCAAGTTTGAACTCAATCGGTCAAACCGCTCTCTAGATATGAATTATTTTGTAAAATAATCAAAATAGCAAATACCTTTAAAACGAAGCGATTTTGAAAAAAAAATTATTCTTAATTTTCTATCTACTTTGACCCATAGAACCATTCCCCAGGTTTGGCAATTTACTTAAAGGGGACCCTATAGTTGGAATGACGACAAACAAAATTAATTTAATGAAACTCTTTCAAAAGTGGACAGTTTTCAAATATCTTGCTCGCCACTCTCCCTTAAAATGCTCGTGTTTACAGTACGCAGCGGCTTAATAATATGAAAGCCAAAGTTTCTAAATACAGACCTCTCACAGCCATGTTGGTGGTTGGCTCCGAACTTACAACTTCTCTGTGGGGGGGTTTTTGTTTAAGGAAAACCAAAACCTAAAACCCCAAGTGAACGGAAACTTGGGAGATAATTCACCATCAAAAACATATTTAATGAGAAGGGCAGAAACCAGGAAAACGTGTACCTTACTTTATCAGTTGTTTTCAGGACGATTGCAAATAAAGAAGGCCTACCAGTAGTAAGTACCCTTTCTTGGGTCAGACAGGCGGGCGGGGAAGTGGCGCCAGGCGGGAGGGGAAGTGCGGGGTGTGCAGGTGTGCATTTTTAATGAGTTGCAGGTGTGCATTTTTTAATGAGCTGTCAACGTTATTAATGGTTGATTAAAGATAATTGATGTGTTATAGGGGGGTGAGGGAGTCACGAATAATATAAATTTTACACAGATAAATTTCAACTCTCTTCATAAACATTCTATAATTTATTAAACCTTATCCCATTTTAAACCAAGGTAATTTATAAGTTACCGGTAACCATTTACATTCTATTTTCTTACATTTTGGTAGTGATGAAATTTTAAACATAGTATGTGCAATATACTAATTTATATTAATGGTCATTATTGTTTTATGATGCGTACTGTATTTTATGTTAATAAAATCTTAACATTTATCAGAGTTTATCATTTCAACTACATATTTTTAATAACGGGATCAAATAATAGCACTTACACTTTTGTAGGAAAACCTTATTTGCTTAAAAACATACAAATATTTATCAATACTTATATCAAAAAATTTACATATAATTATTTCAGAATCACACCTCAGCATAGTAATATTTTTAAAATGTTATTAATATTGGAAAACTTACATTTGTTAATGTTTTTTATAAAACAAGTGCAGTCTAAAATAATTTACAAGCATATCTAATCACATTACAATAATTTCAACTAAAATCAAGTTTTTATTATTTGAATCACATTATTTCTGTTGAGTACATTTTTGTTAAACCAATCATTTAATACTTCAACAATATTTAAAGCGCGCACAAATTTAGTTTTACTATTGTGAAAAAAAAAACAACGTTTAAATGTCTCGTTCGAGTTTAAAAGTCCAAGAGATGGACAATGTAAATCTTCTAAATTTATAACTTCTTTCTCCAAAAAATGTTCAATAAATACACATTTTTCTTTACCCTTGACGTAAATAATATTCATTTGTCACAGATACATTTCATTTCTTTTATCAAAGATTCATAACTGGTCGAACCGTCGCCCCACTTTAAACCATGATAATTATGAGTTAACCAGTTACATTCTCTTTTCCTGAAGTTGGATAACGTATTAAATTCGAAAAGCGGTCCGACAATATAGTACTGACAATATTTCCTATCTGTAGATGTTATTGCTAATTCCTTTATTATAAATTCGTTAGAGTTATTCTTAAAACCTTGGAAGTCAATTGTTACATTCATTACAATAATTAAACACCAAACGCTATAAAATAATACTAGTATTCATCAAACAATAACCATGCTATTTATGAAAGATTTCCGAAGTCAACCCCAACGTTTCTAATGTCAACTACTTTAATGAATAGTAATCTCTTATAGTTGTTGTATGATTTCAAAATACTTATTAAAAGTCTTAAATATGGCAGTTGCATAACAGCTATATGGGACGTTTGTTTTACCAAGAGTCCATTTTATTCGGGATATCTGAAAATAAAGAATTTAATATTGAGTGAACCATTTAGAAATTATATAACTGCACTTTAATGTTTCAAAAATAACATAAGTCGATGCGTTCTTATTTATTATATAAATCAAGTATAAACAATAACCGTATGCTGACTGAACTCTTAAAAATGTATAATTTACAATTTTCGTCCCCTACCAAAACATTTCTTCAAAATTCAAATAAAGATAAGTTATATTTTATTGGACTCTTTCATGATGGTTTTGCACACCCTTAAGTACGGTAGTTTAGGGTTTTCAGCGGTTGTAAATATATTTCAAGTCAGTGGTAGGTAAATCGCCTTTTTTATTCAAGTTATGGATTAGAAAATATAAATCTTTATTAAAATAAATTCATTACTAATACTGTATATCACCACTCATAAATAAAAATTTTCAAAACTGTGAAAAAATAATATAAGTTTTAAGATTTTCACCTTAATAAAAATACAATTTGTTTATAGAAAAAAGAAAACAAAATAGGGTAATTTTTCTGTGATTACAGCCTTTTGTAGAAAGTGTAAGATTAGTTGAATACATATCTGGTAAAACCTTATTGAAAAACCTTTTTGAAAAACAACTGATAATTTAAAAAATTATAAAATTAATACTATTACATATAAAAACAAACAATATTTTCAACTCAATGGTTATATAAAAAATTTTTATAAACTCTTTTCACAAATTGTGTTTTTTTTTCGTAAGCAGAGTTTTAATGATATTTAAAAAGTTATGATTTACAAATATTTGATTTTAATTTTGGTGGAATTAGGTTTTATATCTTAAATATATTTTAAACAAGTTGGAAATTTAAAAAAAATCATCATTTATATTATTTGTACCATTTTAAAATTTTATTTTTAATACTTACGTATGATTGTAATTTGAACAAAATAACTATTATTTTCAAATATCAAAGTAAAATATACTATAGAGAACCAAAATCCAGTTCATATTATATACTGAGTTTTACTTTTGAAAAAACTGTTTTTGAAATATTTCGAAAAATGGTTCCTTAATGAAAGAATATTAGTTTCCTTGTTTAACTTTAAATCGTGTTTTCAGTCAGAATTAGACATTCTATATATTTTATAAACTAATTCACGATGTTTAACATAACACCGTTGTGTAATTATTTCAAGGTTGGCTAAGGTCGGGTAATTCTGTACCACCTTTTCTAATGTGCCTCAAGGCATTTCGATAGAATTAGATTCTTCCCTGTAATGTCTTACCCAGTTTCACTGTTTCTATGGATTATTTTGGAGGAGATCGTCAAGTGCAATCTAAAATAATTTACAGACACATTTTGTTATAATAGTTATTACAAATTGTGGACCTTTTCAAAAATAACGGATATGTTTAAAATATTGTTACTTCGCATAAGGGCAAACAAAAAATATTTTAAAACTCAGTGTTATATATAATTTGTTATAATAGTTATTCAAAGTGAGGTTCTTTTTCTTCCTAAAAGGGTTCGGTATATATGTAAAAATTTGACTTACAAAAATATTTGTTTTTCATTTTATGAATACACCTTCACAAAAATGTACTCTATTTTTCTAACCTTCATAACCCCTTGTTCCATTTTTCTAATAGGATCAAACATCCGCGGATCAAACATTACTTATGGTAATTTTAATGAATAAGTATTATTGAAAACCTATACCGAGGGTTTAAAAAATATATAAATCTTGATTAAACTAAATTCATTACTAATATATCTCCATTCAAGCATGAAAATTTTCAAAACTGTGAAAAAATAATATATATTATTTTAAAGATTTTTATCTTAATAAATACAATTTTTGTAATGAAAAAATAAAACAGGGTAATTTTTCTATGGTTACAACCTTTTTGTAAAAAAGTATATGATTAATCGAGATCATATCTGGTAAAAGTTTTTTGAAAGAAATAAGTTATATGTTTTAAACGTATAAGGACAAAACATATATTTAAACTCAATGTTATATAGAATTTTTATTACAATAGAATAATATTACAAATTGTATTTTTTCGTACGACTGTTCAAATTATATTTAAAAAGTTAGGAGTTACAAATATTTGTTTTTTTTTTCAATCTGGACTGACAGTTTTGGTTATTTTATATACTATAGAGAACCAAATAATCCTCCTTCACAAAAATGTATAATATTAAGTTATTATTATCTCGAGTTTATAAATTACTGAATACATTCGTATTTTATTTCTTCTTTATTGTTCGTTCGTTAGTATCTAAAAGTAATTTTGAAACTAAAACCCGGCATTTTATTAAAAATAATAAATTTTAAACATACGATATATAGCTTAGTTTCTTTTTAGTTTAGTTTAAATATTTCTATTTTCCTATAGCTACTTTTAAAATGGTATGCCTACCAACTATTCTTACCCGTCAAGATTTGTGTATGTTATTTACATATTACTTTTGAAAAAAAACTGTTTAAAAAATTTAAAAAATTACCTTAACCAAAGAATAATAATTTCCTTGTTTAACTTAAAAACGTGTTTTTAAATTGACAACAGTTCAATTATAGTGTTGAATTCACATATAATATTTAAATCGGTAATCTTAATAATATAAAGAAAGTTGTGGTCACCCTTAGGTTTAGGTTGGGTTAAGTTATCAAAAATACAAATAAATTTGAGACACCATTTTCTTTTTGTAAGGGTTCAAAATCTAAGGTTGGTAAGAGGAATGGGGTTATTTGAGGAATTTTTGAGGTGTGGGGTGACTGGGAAGGGGTCACCCTGCGGTAACAAAAAATAAAACCTTTGTGAAACCTTGTATTAGGATTTCAAAAATAAAAGAAAGTTGTGTTCATCCTTAGGTTTATATGGGATTGGGGTTTATTTTTAGTCATAGCTCCACCTGCGTTAAAAGAGAGAGTTGATTTTAGCCTTAGGTTTATAGGGGAGGGGGTAACCTTGGGTAAGGTTTAAAAAAGGTGGGGATGGGATTTATGTTTAGTCAAAGTTTTTGGGTGGTGGGGGTTTGGATTTATTTTTAGTCATGGATCCACCTGCATTAAAAGAGAGAGTTGATTTTAGCCTTAGGTTTATAGGGGAGAGGATCTCTTTGACCTTTATCTTGATGAAATAAATTTTGTGTAATGAAAAATACGCTAATGTTTCTATGGTGACAACCTTTTGTAAATATATCTACAACACTGCTATTAGATTCGCGCATCAAATCGTCTATTATTATTAGGTTAGGTGATTTTGGATCCACTGAATTCATGTCGGGCAAACCTTCTTGAAATATTATCGGTATGTTATTAATTTCATAAGACGGCTGCCATACAGCATAATGCCAGTATATATTTTTAAACTCGACATTACATAACATAGGCATATGTTTTAGAAAATTAATTACAAATTGTGATTTTCCGCATCCTGAGGGCCCGCTACAACACATGAGAATTGATAATTAAAGAAAGTTTCCATTATCTCAACTGATATAATTACATAACATTCTATATATTTATAATTGGTTAACCGGTGAGCTAGACACATATCCTTATGATACAACATAACCCATCAAATTGTCTTTTATCACCCATAAATAACGTTGACAGCTCATTAAAAAATCCCTCATCCCCATAAATTCCTGTGTGCCCAAGTACGGGGACACCCTAATTAAGCCTAATTGTTAGCTCCCTTACCCCCTATAGCACATCAATCATCTTTAATCACCCATAAAATAACGTTGACAACTCATTAAAAAATCCCTCATCACCATAAATTCCTGTGTGCCCAAGTACGGGGACAACCTAATTAATCCTAATTGACAGCTCCCTCACCCCCCTATAACACATCAATTATCTTTTTAATCACCCATTAGTAACGTTGACAGCTCATTAAAAAATGCACACCTGCAACTCATTAAAAATGCACACCTGCACACCCCCGCACTTCCCCTCCCGCCTGGCGCCACTTCCCCGCCCGCCTGTCGGACCCAAGAAAGGGTACTTACTACTCCTACCTACGCAGTCGTTAGAATTCAATAACTCCATTACGCAGCTGAACCGCTGACGTAAGTAGATCGAATTTCCAAAATTTAGTTTATACGGTTTAGGGATTCAACCAACTATTTTGGGAAATTGGTCTACTCACGAGGACGCTGAATAGCTGCTTACGTTTACGTTTTAGCTTGACCGTTCTGCATTTCGTCTGTGTGTCTGTCACACGATTACGGCCAAACGCCTTGACCGATTTTCATGATTTTTTGCATGAATGTTCCTTATTCCTAGGCTTGAGCGATGAACGTAAACGGTTTTTACCATTTTTCATTTTTAACCCCTTAAATTAAATACAAATGGCGGCCGCACTGTTTCTTTCAGTATAAGCTTTTTTTCAAAGCCAGTTTGTGGCTTAACCGTAAGTCGAATTTAAAAACTAATAGCATTTTGCCAGTAGCAAATTTGATTTTCAACAAAATTGTATACTTGATTTTTTTCCTTATCTCTAACGGTATGCTCAAAAAATGGCCGTAAACTTCAAATTCGTAAAAAATCCTCCAAGTTTTTGTATTTCAACCATGTGTTTGTACGTTTATTCTAAACCAATTCAAAAGTGTTCCATAGCTTTTTTGTATATAAAGGTTCATGGAATTCATATATGCCAGTAAAAAATGATTGAAGGTAAAATTAAGAAAGTTATTAGCTCAAGAAATAAGCATGTTCAGTAACGAAAGGAAAAAGTTCAACTTTAGGCCTACATAAAAAGTAGTAAAAATTAGTGTAATTTTTTTCAGAAATGTAAAAACGTTTCGTAATTTTTTTCCTAAATAGAATTGTATACAAATATTTATCAATTTCAAATTTATTATTTTGAAAACACCAGTTCTTATTTTCCTACTACAAGACTGCTAACAAAACTAGGCCTGTTTTGAATAGTAATTTAGGAATACAGTATATACTTTGTCAAAAAACGACATATTATTAGAAGAAAGTGTAGAGAATAAATCAAAGAATTAAACTATATACTTGTAAATTATCATTGTAAATTTCATAAAAGTATTTGACTTAGCTTTACTTGAATTACAAAATGAGATGAAACAAATGAAACCTTTCTGCGAAAAAGGACATACCTACAAAAAATAACAGTTGGACACCGTGGGAAGTGTTGCTACATGGGTTTAGATCACTATCACGACGTTTTAACATCGTTTGATTTCATTATTTCTAATATTGGAATATGATATGGAAGTTATGGAACTGTTAATACATTGTAAAGCTTTAGTTATTTAAGTATGTAAATATTTAATTCTATGTTGTCCCACTCCAACGCGATATTTTTAGCTATCTTACGCATTATTAACCTAAATAAAACACAATGCCTCTAAAAGAAAATCATTAGCAGTTAAAGCTCAAGAAAAGAAAAAAACGAGAACTAGAAATCAAGGAATCGCGGGAATTGCAAAATAATGTTTCACTGGCTAAACCTTGTGCTTACTTCCTTACTGGTACACTATTTTTAACCTAAGCTCTAAACCACATTTGTTATTTCTACGAGCGAGGTTTACTGTTCACAGAACTACTAGTATGGTTTAGGGTTTCAACCAACTATTTTGGGAAATTGGTCTACTCACGACGACGCTGAATAGCTGCATACGTTTACCTAATTGACCGATCGAAGCGAGGTCTCCGTTGTAGCTTGACCGTTCGGCATTTTCGTCTGTGTGTCTGTTGTCTGTCTGTCTCACGATTACGGCCAAACGCCTTGACCGATGTTCATGATTTTTTGCATGAATGTTCCTTATTCCTAGGCCGAGTGATGAATGTATACGGTTTTTTCCATTTTTCATTTTAACCCCTTAAATTAAATACAAATGGCGGCCGCACTGTTTCTTTCAGTGTAAGCTTTTTTCCAAAGCCAATTTGTGGCTTAACTGTAAGTCGAATTTTAAAACTAATAACATTTACCTAGTAGCAAATTTTATGTTCTACAAAATTGTATTCTCGATGATTTTTCGTATCTCTAACGCTAAGCTCACAAAATGGCCTCAAACTTCAAATTTGTTAAAAATCGTCCAAGTTTTTGTATTTCAACCATGTTTGTATACGTTTATTCTTTAGATATCTTCATAAAACCTTGTAATTTTACGGAGAGGGAGAGAGAGAGCGCTACCTGCTGTCTTGCTCTTTCCTGCGCTACGTCAGTGTGGCCGCTGTGACTGTGAGCGAGTTGTGGAGGGGGAGCCGAGATTAGGAGCCCGATTGGCGTTGCGTCGCATTTACTGAGCTGTAGTAATTTACCAACTACATTATCTTATTCATTTTGTTTCTTTGTTGCACCACACAGTATTTACAGTCGAAGACGAATAAATTGCAAAATAATTTTCACTCCCTAAACCTTCTACTTCATTACTGGCACACTATTTTTAACCTAGCTCAAAACCGCATTTGTTATTTCAACGAGCGAGGACTACTGTTCACAGAACTACTAGTATCTTACTTATATAATAATTCAGTAAACCCTTTAAACGTTTGGTAACACTATTGATAGCTATTTCTGAAGATCTACCTGGCCGATTTTAGTGCTGTTTGTTTTAAATGACAGAAAATGTTGTCATTATTATCAAAAAATTATGAAATGTAAATTTTATTACATGGGCATATTTAAAAGGGCACTTTTTGAGTTTTTGGCTTTTAAGTTAAAATCCTATTGATAGCTATTTCTGAAGATCTACTGGACCGATTTTAGTGCTGTTTGTTTTAAATGACAGAAAATTTTGTCATTATTGTCAAAAAATTATGAAATGTAAATTTTATTACATGGGCATATTTAAAAGGGCACTTTTTGAGTTTTTGGCTTGTATGTTAAAATCCTATTGATAGCTATTTCTGAAGATCTACCAGGCTGATTTAAGTGCTGTTTGTTTTAAATGACAGAAAATGTTGATATCATTATCAAAAAATTACGAAATGTCAATTTTATTACATGGGCATATTTAAAAGAACACTTTTGAGTTTTTTGGCTTTTATGTTAAAATCTTATTGATAGCTATTTCTGAAGATCTACCGGACCGATTTTAGTGCTGTTTGTTTTAAATGACAGAAATTGTTGTCATTGTTATCAAAAAATTATGAAATGTCAATTTTATTACATGGGCATATTTAAAAGGGCACTTTTTGAGTTTTTTGGCTTTTATGTTAACATCCTATTGATAGTTATTTCTAAAGATCTAATGGGACGATTTTACTGTGGTTTGTTTTAAATGAAAGTAAATGTAATTATTATCAACAAAATAAGAATTGTCACTTTTATTTCATCGGTTTATTTATAAGGACTTTTTTAGTTTGCTTGGTTTTATTTTAAAACTCTATTGATACCTATTTCTGAATTAAGTGCGTTTTCTTTTAAATTAAAGAAAATGATTTAATTTTTTATGTGAAACGATTGATACCTATTTCTGAAGATTCATTTTGCCCTAGGACATTTTTCAGCCGACCTCGGGAGGCTTTTTTCGCTAGTATTAGTAGAATTTGTTTCTATGTCAGCCTCCGGCGCCGGGCCACGATCTGCTTCGCTCCGTGAACTTACACCTTGAACTGCGGTCTCGTGTTATGAACAGCTTCGCTTCGCTCGCAGCGTACAAACGTGGCCCTCAGCCTCTGATCAGAATATGTCATCACGTGTACCGGGTACTTTTATGGTATTTGATCGATTTTGGGCGAGCTATAAGGTCTTGTAAAAAAAGCGCAGAATAACATCCTTCTTTATGTCAATTTTTTTTACATAAAACCCTAAAACAATATTACTTTCGTGAAACCTTACGAACTCGGTTTATTTGATTAGCTTTGCGAATTTGCACATCAACCTGGAGCTGCCGGACAAGGACCGTTTCATTTCGCTCGCAGAGGACAAACTCGTTTCGTGAGTTTGCATCCCGGCCTTCTTCGTCGAATCAGAAGCTGACAAACGCGTGGTTTTAAACAGGGTACTTTTTTGGTACTTTACGTTTCGATCGATTTTGGGGGAACCGGACGGGGTATAAGATCGTGTAAGAAACAAAATGTGCAGAACAATTTTCATATAATTATATTTTTAGCATACAAAGTTTCATTTTTGTACGAAAAATCTCAACAAAAGTTTACTTCCAAGTCAAATAACGTGTTTAAGTTTGTTCGATTTTTTTACTAACGAACTCGTCTGAGCGACGTAGAAAATCAACGTGTGCACCAAATTTGCTAACAAATATGTCCTTATATATATAAAGTTTTTAATGGCACCCTAAAATGAGTTCGGAGTACTTTTTGGTCCCACTTTGCTCACACAATTCTTAATCGTTTTAGAATTTTTAAACACAGTCCTAATCGAGAATGTTGTCTTAATTCGTCCCATTTTTCCGAAACGCCTTTTATATATGGAATCTGTACAGTCGCTTTTGGTTTTTATATAGTTTCTTTAGGCCTACTCTTGTTCACTTTTTTAATAGCTTTCTCAATAATAAAGTTGGGATAGGAGTTATCGAATAAATCGTTGTTATATTTTTGTTATTTCTTTTCCAAAACATCTTCATTTTTACACACCTTATACGACCTCTTAAGCAAACCACAAGCCGGGCCTATCTTTACATGCTCAGGATGGCTAGATGAATAATTTAAAAACTGCCCAGTGTTAGTTGGTTTTCAGTAAACAGTACTATTCAATTATTTTCGGTAATTAAGACTTTAAAAAAAAAAAAGGCTCAGAATTATGTTTCTAATTTACATAGTTCTTCCATAGTTCAAAATAGCTAGCCCCAAAACCACATCTTGAAAACTTTATTTAGAACTTTTTTATGGTGTCACAACCCATTCCTTCTTTTGTTGTTGTATTTTACTTATAAATGTAGATATTTGTTTTAATTTAATTAGTAGCCTGAAGATGAATAAGGACGAAACGTATGTCGAAAATAAATTAGATTTATACAATTTTAACATTTGCTTATTTGTATCCTATTATAGAGTTTTACAAAGCACCAACTGTTTTTAGTTTAAATTATTTTTGTGGGCTAACAATTATTTATTAGAAGTCAAGAAAATAAATTTTTACATTAAAACCCTCAATTTGAGGTTAAAAAAAAGCAGTACAAATTGTTTTTTTTTTTATATTTTTTTTAATAAACAAATGACTGGATTAAAAATGTTGAAAAAGCTCTTATCCCAGGCAAATTAGACTTTTGTTTCCTGAAATATAAGCAAAAGCTGGAAATTATTTTAATCCATTTTGACCATCTGAAAAAAGGAGTTCGCAACAGTTTCTGAGCATGGCATAACTTTTTGCACGGGAGCATACGAATTGTGAAATATTGGCACATTTTTTCACGTTTTCGCTTATGCCAAACTCATATTACAGTTATTTGTGATGACCAAAGTGGATTAAAAACATTTCCAGCTTTTGGTTATTTTCAGGAAGCGTAGCCCTTTTCTGCCTAATTTGCCTGGGCTTTTGAAATAAGTGTACTAAATTCAAATATCCAAAGTTAATAATTTTGGTAATGGTACCAAATGTAATATTTAAAAACTAGGGGAGACCACTGCGTGCTCCGCACGCCAACCCCCGGTGCGACCTTCTAAAAACATATGTTATGTTTTATTTATAATAAAAGTGTAGGATTAATAATAACCTCAAAACTAAGATGGTAAATAATGTTAAATGTTCAAATCAAATTATTTCTTATATTTTATAACAGCAGTAACGATGAAGGTTAAAAGAACCAGTAAGGCTCAGGTCTACACTTAATCAAAAACCTAACAAAAAAGTTATAAATAATAACCTCAAAACTAAAATGGTAAATAATGTTAAATGTTCAAAACAAATTAGTTCGTAAATTTTATAATTTGAATAAATAATTCATTTCCTCCCTTATACAAATCAATATTTACTTCCACAAAGCAGCTGTATTAATTAGTTTCTTATTATAAAGAGCTGTTTTGTATTAAAATGTTTTTATAACCTTCTGAATACTGTAATCATCGTTATTTACATCCACGAAATCAGCTGGATTAGTTTGTTTCTTATTATAAACAGCTGAGTTGTATAGAAATGGTTTTTGAATATTTTCCATGTTAATCTTATGGGGAAAACCCGACGTTTGAGATTAGCTCACGCCATTAAGGATAAGAATTTTTGACATCTAAAACCTTATTGCAAAACTACGAAATGAGACGAATTTTTTGAAACCTCAAACATTAAAATTGGTCCAGAAATAAGGGAGGAGTTGTGTTTACAAAAAACGGTTTCACGTATTATATATAAAGATGTGCAGTATAGGTGCTAAAAAAAACCTTTAAAAATTAAAATATTTTTGTGTTAAGTTTATTAGCCGCCATCTTGAACCCTCCCAGTATTTGACTCCTCAAATTGAACAGTCTTACGCTTGGCCTGGGTCTCAAACTACTCAATTGACAACTTGACTTGTAGGCTATTGAATATTTCAAACACTGGAAATCATCTAATCAAAATAAAACAAAAATCGTTGGAAAAAAACTGATTTAAACTTAAATTTTTGTACTTACAAATTTGTTCTAAAAAGTATAATTACATATATGTAATCATCTTTTTAAAATTGTAGTGTTCTAAATCAATCGATGCCTCTCGAGAAAGCGATAGGAAATCGCACAAATACGTCACTTCTCAAAGGCTCAATATCGCTCGACAGAACTGTTTTGAAAATAATATAAAGATACCTTTGGATTCGTCAAGATTTTTAATTTCTAAAACTGCCTTCCAATCAGACGTAACTCTTATAGTTTCGAAAATATAAAGTCTTCTGTAAACAAATGCAATTGGACAGTTTTCAACCAATGAAAAAGCACATTTTGCATTCGATATATCTGTTACAATTCGATTATATTTGTATAGATGTGTTTATTTCGATTTGCAGAGAAAACGTCAACCTTTTGTTTCGTGCAAAGTGAACCACATTATATTCGTACAATCGTGGGAAATACAGACATTTGTTGCATTCAATACGACGAGTTCCCACGGTTTCGCTATGCGTTGTACGTACACGGCAGGCTGTGTACATGTTGAATCCGTGAGTGTTTTATCTGTTTCATCTAATTTTATGATACAAGTAAAACTAAGTGAAATACGTTTATAAAGTAAGTATTTTCATCAAGTATACAGTTCAATTATATGATTTATTCTCTACAATTTGTTATAATAATATTTCAGTTTTGGGCAAAGCATATATTATTAAATTACTATGCAAACTAGGCCTTGTTTTGTTGGCAGTCTTGTAGTAAGAACATAAAAACTTGTGTTTTCAAAAAAGAAATTTGAAATTGATATATAATTTTATACACTTCTATTTAGAACTAAGTTACGAAAAGTTTTTACATTTATGTAATCATTTTTACTACTTTTTATGAAAACTTTTGCACATTTTGAAAAAAATACAAAAAATATTTACCACTTTTACTTTCACACTATACTATAGGATAGAGAAAGTATAGTGATCGCAAAAAATCGATGTTGAGATTTGTGTGAAAATATCCTCCGACTTAAAAAAAAAGTGACTTTTAAAAAATGTCTGCCTGCAGGCTATGTCTATCAGTAGGTCTGTCTGTATGTTTTTTATGTCTCTATGTATACAAAGCTAGAGAGAAAACTATTCTATCGGTTTCGAACAAATGTGCACCGGACATGTCAATTAGTCCTGTATAGATGCACGAAAAGAGGTTTTGAAATTTTTTGAAAAACAACCCCCTTTTTGGCCTAACCCCACTCCCCCAAAATCAGTTATTATTTTTTTTATAAAAAACGGCTCTAAAGATTTTGATAAAATTTGCCTTATTTGTAACCCTTAATGTACCCAATTATATGCAAAAACCGCATCTTTCTAAAAATTCTCGTTTAGCTAATAATAATAATAACTGATTTTTGGGGGTTTTTGACCGAAAAGGGGGTTGTTTTTCAACATTTTCAAAACCGTTTTTCGTGCATCTATACAGGCCTAATTGACGTGTTTGGTGCAAATTTGTTCGAAATCGATCGAATAGTTTTCTCTCTAGCTAATAATAATAATATATTATTAGTTAATCGCCTACTATAAAATCACCTCTCCTACCCCTCCTACAATTACGTAGTCACAGTGAATCTGTTTAACAATTTAAATGTGTTTGTGAGAAAGCATGCGCCAGTTCCTGGTACCGTTTATTTGTGTAGGCCTAAAGTTGAACTTCTTGCTTTCGTTACTGAACATTTTTTGTTTCTTAAACTAATAACTTTGTAAATTTTATATCAATCGATTCTATACTGGCATGTATGAACTCTTTAAACCTTTCTATACAAACAGCTATGGACCACTTTTGGATTGGGGTATAATTATTATATTTGGCCACTTTTTGAAAAATGCTTGCAAAACGCACAGAAATGGCTTTGTGTTGCAGAAATTAACATGAACACTTCAAGAGTGCAACGATCACAAGAAATCGTTTGATTATTTTTCTCAAATCGGGTCTCGTTGACATTAAACAACATGTTAAATTACAACTCATACTAAAATTTACGTTTTGATTTGTTGATAACACAAAATAGAAATCTGACAAGAATTCTTTGCTTCTTCTGAATTCCTGCACCGAATTTTCCAAACACCCTGTACAGTCAATAACGAACGGCCATGCAGGTACTCGAGACAACAAATCTCCTTACACACTTCAGCGGATATTATATTTGGTCCACGGCCAAGACATAACAGGCAGTCCAATTTGCATCCGAGTATTCGTGGATCCAGAAAGAATCTTTCCACTTAGAATTCTAAAAATATCCCCGGAACACTATGCAACAAACAGCTGGTGTCTCTCAGTCCCACCAGCGATGTGTGTTAACGAACAAGTGTCAGTTGGGAATTTAAATGTTGTTGTGTTGGTACCAATGGGTTGGAGTTATTTATTTACTATGGAGAAAAGCTTTTACCTTCTGCTGTTTGGTTGTTTCAGGCGAGTCTATCTGGTTTCCGCTACATTTTTAGCGAATTCCCGTATAAGCAATGAGCTATTGTAGTGACCCTTATTGTGATACCTAAGGTCGGGAGTGGTAAATGAGCACAGATCATGGTCCCCAGAACAAGTTTTAGGGTGTCATTAAAAATTTTATATAATATATGAAGGTCTGAGAAGTCAAGGGGTATAAGTGTAGCGAAGTCAGTTTGGAGAAAACTCAGTTTAAAGTTAAACTGTTATAATCAAATCCAGGTGAAACCATGATCACTAAAACTGGTATATTTTTAATTGCTAGGTTCAAGACTAACATAATAACAAAGGTTAATTTGATTCTCATCCTCTGATTCTTTGTTATCAGCCAATATTTGATAAAAGTTTTCCCTTGTACCCCTGATCTGTTAACAAGTTCACTGCTAAGGACGCACATG
>JAGFPH010001045.1:229899-243184 GCA_018207615.1 Philaenus spumarius
CTTGTACCCCTGATCTGTTAACAAGTTCACTGCTAAGGACGCACATGTGGGCTTGACACTGAACACTATGAGAAGTGGCTGACGCACGTTGCATTGCGTGCTTCGCAAGCCAACCCGCATATTGGGAGTATGTGTAATACACAATGCGTGGCGTGCTTCGTACGCCAACCCCCGTGTTGGTAGAATTTTCAATACACAGAACTTTGCCAATTTTCGCACGCCAATTTTAATCCTATGTGCGCTATGGACGCAACTGTGCGTCCGCTTTAAAATATTATCGATTATCACGTAGAAAGGTACAAAAATAAAAAATTATGTAATTTCTATACATTTAGGCTATAAATATAAAAAATAAAAGTTCAGCTCCTAGCATAGGAAATACGAAATTCGCGTAGTAGTGAACGAGTTAACAGGAATTAGAAGTTATGTAAGATCAATGTTAAATTTAAAACCCTTTATTTAGTTTAATTTACTTTCTCACTATACTATAGTATAGAGAAAGTATAGTGATCGCAAAAAAAATGGATGTTGAGATTTTTGTGGAAATATCCGTTTTGGGACCCCCTGAGTCCAAAAAAAGTGTTTTTTACAAAATGTCTGTGTGTATGTCTGTATGTATGTCAGTATGTATGTCTGTATGTATGTCAGTATGTATGTCTGTAAGTATGTCTGTATGTATACAAAGCTAGAGCGAAAACTATTCGATCGATTTCAAACAAATTTGCACCGGACATGTCAAGTAGGCCTGTATAGATGCACGAAAAATGGTTTTGAAGCATTTTAAAAAACAACCCCCTTTTTCGCAAAAAACCCCCCAAAAAACAGTTATTATTTTTTTATAAAAAAACCGCTCTAACGATTTTGATAAAATTTGGCTTAATTGTAGCCTTTAATGTACCCTACCATATGCAAAAAACCGCATCTTTCTAAAAATTCTCGTTTAGCTAATAGTTTTGTCGAAATTTCGAAAACTATTCGCTTGATTTCAAACAAATTTGCACCAGACATGTCAAGTAGGCCTGTATAGATGCACGAAAAACGGTTTTGAAAAATTTTGAAAAACAACCACCTTTTTCGTAAAAAAACCCTCCAAAAAACAGTTATGATTTTTTTATAAAAAAACCGCTCTAATGATTTTGATCAAATTTGGCTTATTTGCAGCCTTTAATGTACCCTACCATATGCAAAAAACAGCATCTTTCTAAAAATTCTCGTTTAGCTAATAATAATAACTGATTTTTGGGGTTTTTTTGGCGAAATGGCGAAAACTATTCGATCGATTTCAAGCCCTCTACCACTTTCAAAACAGAAGTTGAAAGAGCTCAAAAGCTTACAGCCATTCGTTCAACCAAGTAGCCATCTGTTTTACAAAACATTTTTGGCTACTTTGACAGCCAGTTCTGACACTGAAGACATGTGGACTGATGATGATTATGAACAAGAGGATGAATAGAAGACGTTTATGATTGTATACACATTTCAAATTCTGTTAAGGATGTTTAAATTGATTGTTTTTATTATAACTGAATTTTATTCAAGCACCTATGATTCTTTATAATAGATCTTAAGGTTTAATATTAATTTTTACTTTTTCACTATACTATAGTATAAAGTAGGCTAGGTATAGTGATCGCAAAAAATTGATATAGAGATTTTTGTGGAAATATCCGTTTTGGGGCTCCCTGCGTAAAAAAAGTGGTTTTTACAAAATGTTTTTCTGGATGTCTGTTTGTATGTCTGTATGTGTACAAAGCTAGAAAGAAAATTATTCGGTCGATTTCGAACAAATTCGCACCAAACATGTCAATTAGGTCTGTATAGATGCACGAAGAAAGGTTTTGAGAAATTTTGAAACACAACCAGATTTTTGGCCAAAAACCCCCCAAAAAATCAGTTATAATTTTTTTATAAAAAAACGGTTCTAACGATTTTGATAAAATTTGCCTTCATCAGAAACCGGCCGGTATACAACGTGTTCTGCTACGGAGCTAAATTTAAAATACTGTATTATTAAACCGTGATATTCGTGTATTTGTACAAACATGTTTGTGTAATCGTTGTGTTTGTAATGTGTAATTTGTGATAAGTGTATTCATTTATTTTGTGAACGTTAAATGCCAGTGATGACAACGCCTCAGAACGGCGGAAATAAAACAACATTTTTTAACATGATGGACAAGGATCCGACGATGACGGTTTAACCGTCGAAACTAGTCATCCTAAGCAGGAAGAAAAAACATTGGCTTGTCAGACGGAAATACAAGGTAATTAACCTTTCTGACATATTCTACTTGACATGTCTGGTGCAAATTTGTTTGAAATCTTTCGAATAGTTTCCACTTTAGGTAATAATAATAATATTTATTATTTACTCTCTTACTTTAATTTACTATCCCATCTAATACATTAATACAATTATGAAAGTCACGGTTGGGGTTACATACGGGGGTTGGCGTGCGAAGCACGCAATGCACTGTGTATTGATAATACTGCCAACATGCGGTTTGGCGAGCGAAGCATGCAATGCATTTTGTATTGAAAATACTCCCAATACGGGGGTTGGCTTGCAATGCACTGTGCGTCGGCCGCTTCTCACAGTGTTCAGTGTCAAGCTCACATGTACGACCTTAGCGGTGAACGTGTTAATAATTTAAATATGTTTGTGAGAAAGTATGTGCCAGTTTCTGGTACCGTTTATTTTTAATCATAAAATTGTTTGCAAGGTCTAATTTTAACCGCAGTCACAATACGCATCCGTTTGCGTTTGACATTTTTTTTAAATCCCTTTCATTAGTCACGTAATTGACATTTTTTAAGTTTGAACTTTTTTCTTTACACAATAAACAAATTATAATTAAAAGTGAATCGCGTGCCGCATCCGTAATTTTATAAAGAAAATTCAGTTTTTTTTCAGCACTCAATTACAAAAGATGGATTTCTAAAATGGGTTGAAATGAGGCAATGTCAAAGCGCTCAGCTGCAAGAAATTGCACTGTTTAGATACGGCTATAGGGTGAAGGGCTGGCGTCGCCGGTTGCTTTCTCGTTTACTGGAGCAGACCCTTAACAAAATACAATCCTTTAAGATCCCATATGTTCTTTTAAGGGATTAGATTTCGAGTAGTGGAATAAAAGAAGAAAAAAACACCAAAAATTAAAACTCACGTTAGGCACTTAAAATTTGGTACAAAGGCTTTTTTTAAATAAGAATGAAGTAAAAGAAATTTACGGTCTTCCGCGCTCCACCAAGGGGTGGTAAAAAAAAGTTGCTGAACCCTTTTGCAGCAACAGTACTCCAGAATGCACAATGGAAGAAATCAGTTGTATACTGTACTATGGAGGTATTTAAACTTTTAGTTCATGCTAATCATGGTTGGAATGCTCTAAGTTATAACACTTTAGAGTGCTTCACTCTGTTGGTCAGTTTGTGAACTTTCAAAAATCTATAAATTTTGAAGGGTTTTACAAAATTCTTAACAGACGAACATGTGATATTTATTTTAACTTGAATGTATTTTATATTTTGTAAATGCGTAAACAAAAAATTGTTTGTTAGTAAGCCAGGCACAATTAGTAGGATAAACCAGATGTTTATGAATTTTATGCTAAAATATTTGTTGACCTATGTTTCACTTGGTAGTTGAGTACAAAACAAACGTAACGAGAAAATGGATCAGCTACGACCAATCACAGCAGCTTCATCTCTCGCACAATATTACATCCTTATTTTTCCAGGGTAAGACGTTCACTTTATTATAATGCTGCGGGCTGTATCCTTAACAGAATGTAGAGCAACGCAATGTTTTTTGCTTTGTAAGTGTCATTTTAAATACGTAATAAAAGTGCTGCACATGGTCTACCCGATATTTTATCAAGAGCGGTAATTAGAAAAAAACTATTTTGGTTTCTGTGCCGTTGTCAGCTGATTCGGGACTATACAGAGATCTCATAAAGTCCCTTTAACCCCGTTCATTATTTTTGTTACTGAACATAGCAAAACTTTGTATTTATCTTGTGTTGCATACCAAGACAAAGTTTTTAGATATCTGACCCTCTATGATTTTAGTAGGCTTAGGAGAAAGGGAGGAGGGGTGTAACCGGTTTCAACAATTTCAAATATAAAGGCAGGTCATGCAATACACCATTAAAAAGCTTATTAAAAGAGAAACACAATGGCGCAAACTAGAGCTTAATATCTTGCTTCGTTTCAAAGTAATGGACAATCAAAGTAATGGAAAATTATATTTGTATCATAACATCAAAGCAGGTTATTAATTTGTTATAACTCGATCGTTTTAACTTCACCGTTCAGCATTTCGTCTGTATGTCTGTCTCACGATTACGGCCAAACGCCTTGACCGATTTTGATGATTTTTTGCATGAATGTTCCTTATTTCTACTCCGAGCCATGTATATATACGGTTTTTTCCATTTTTAACCCCTTAAATAAAATAAAAATGGCGGCCGCACCGTTTCTCTCAGTGTAAGCTTTTTTGCAAAGCCAGTTTGTGGCTTAACCGTAAGTCGAATTTAAAAACTAATAAAAATTTGCGGATATCAAATTAGATTTTGAAAAAATTTTATTCTTGATTTTTTTAGTATCTCTAATGGTAAGCTCACAAAATGGACGTAAACTTCAAATTTGTTAAAAATCTTCCAAGTTTTTGTATTTCAGCCATGTTTTTATACGTTTACCAATTCCAAAGTGTTACATAGCTTTTTTGTAGATAAAGTTTCATAGAATTCATATATGCCAGTAAAAAAAATTATTGAAGTAAAATTAACAAAGTTATTAGCTCAAGAAACAAGCATGTTCAGTAACGAAAGGAAAAAGTTTAACTTTAGGCCTACATAAAAAGTAGTAAACATTTTTTTGTAATTTTTTTCATAAATGTAAGAAAGTTTCGTAATTTAGTTCCAAATAGAACTGTATAAAATGAGATGAAACAAATGAAATCCTCGCAACGAAAAAGAACATACAAAAAATGACCGTTGAACAGCGTGGGAAGTGTTGGTACATGGGTTGAGATCACCATCACGACGCTTTAACATCGTTTGTTTTCATTATTTCTAATATTGGATTATGATATGGAACTGTAAATACATTGTTAAGTTTTAGTTATTTAAGTATGTAAATATTTAATTCTATGTTTTCCTTCAATGACGCGATATTTGTAGCTACCTTACGCATTATTAACCTACATAAAACACAATGGCCCCCAAAAGAAAATCTTTAGCAGTTAAAGCTCAAGAAAAGGAAAAAACGATAACTAGAAACTCCGGAATCGCGGGAATTGCAAAATAATGTTTCACTGGCTAAACTTTCTGCTTTCTTCCTTACTGGCACACTATTTTTAACCTAAGGTCAAAACCACATCTGTTATTTCAACGAGCGATGTCTACTGTTCACAGAACTTTTAGTATTAGGAGTACGTAGGTTGTAGGTTGATTTTAAATGAAACGCATTTAAAAGAAAAAACTTTAAATAAATTTAGTACGGTAACACTAATTTATATGAGTTTCTATGCGTTCGTAAAACATTTTGGGGAAAATATAAATGGAACCTATAATAAAACCATTGACTTTTGCTCCTGACTGATAGCTGATAAGCGCCACTCTTCACGAACTGATAGGATAGCAATACCTTCCTCATATTGTTCCTGATATTTGTTGTGATAACACTCAGTTTTGCCTTTTTACAAATGAACCGCTCAAATGGAGACAAGTTTGAAATTATTTCTTTACCGACAAGAAATTTCGTGTTAAAATAAAAATGTAATCTTCCAGAACTTTGATCGTCCATTACTTTGAAACGTGAGAAGTAAGATATTAATCTCTAGTTTGCGCCATTCGGTTTCTCTTTTAGCTTTTCAATGGAATTACATGACCTACATTTATAATATATGAATTTGTTAAACCCTCTCCCCCCCCCCCCCCCCCCAATCCTTCTAAAATCATAGAGGGTCAGATATGTCAAAACCTGTTATGCATCACAAGATATATACAAAGTTTTGTTAACATACTTTCTGTAACACAAATAATTAGTCGTTCAAATGGACTTAAACACTCTGTATATGGCTAGGGCAACTGGTTAAAGGCGATAAGGGACGATACTAGGCAGATAATTATACCCACAGCTAGGACAAATAATTAATTACCATACCTTTTACAGAGGTGGACTTTGACCTCGGCGATAAAACTTATTTTAGAGAGGAATTTAATTAAAAATTAATCAGATTCGTTTTCAAGTGTAGGGTAGATTCGCTTCACTTAACTTACAGACATGGGTCAGGGAGAAGAACTAGAATCGCTCTCTTTGTAACTCAAATCAGTTCGAGAATACGTATAACTTTACCGGAAAACGTCTTTTAAAGGATTTTAAATTCATGTGGTTTAAACTCGAGAACTAAGTAGGGGAAAGGTTTTAAATATTTAAGTGGCCACGATTGGGTGCGGCTTGCAAAATTTTCTGAATAAGCATATCAGTACAGACGGGCTTTGATTAAATTCTTTAAAACACAAGTTTTAAACTTGGTTCGCATTATTTTGTACTACATATTTTAAAAATTGTAAGGTATTTTTGTGTTTTATGTATATATATAAAAGCGAAATACCACTCACTCACTCACTGACTCACTCATCACGATTTCTCAAAAACTACCGAACGGATTGGAATGAAATTTAGTATGTAGCTTCCTCTGGGGCCATAGGTGCTTACTAAGAAAAAGTTTTTAGGGGGGTTTGGGGGATCAAAGTTATTAAATCACGATTTCTTCAAAACTACCTAACGGATTTTAATGAAATTTAGTATGTAGCTTCCTCTAGGGCCATAAGTGTTCACTAAAAAAGGGTATTAAAAACTTGTATATTTTAGGGGGGTTTGGGGGGTAAAAATTACTAAATCACGATTTCTCCAAAATTACCGAACAGATTGGAATGAAATTTGGTATGAAGCTTCCTCTAGGGCCATAGGCGCTCGCTAAGAAAGGGTTTCAAAAAATTCGAAATTTTAGGGGGGTAAGGGGATCAAAGTTATTAAATCACCATTTCTTCAAAACTACCGAACAGATTGGAATGAAATTTGGTATGTAGCTTCCTCTAAGGCCATAGGTGCTCACTAAGAAAGGGTATGAAAAATTTCGAAATTTTAGGAGGGGTTTGGGGGGATCAAAGTTACTAAAATCTTAATTTCAGATCTTTTATCATTATCACAATAGTGCTTTTATTATTTAAGATCTATATATATATAAAAGACAAATACCACTCACTTAAAAAGAATACAATTACGTTAAAAATACTGAAAATACCAACCACCACGGGCAACGCCGTACGGGTCAGCTAGTAATTTAATAAATATGTAATTCTTTAAGATTAAATGTTTACGTAAATATTGGTAGCACAAATTTGTCGTTAAATACTTGTTTTTGTAGGTTATTCGTTTCTTATAAAGTTTAGTTTTAAGATCAACAAATGCATGTAATGCGGTTCATTAGGTATTCAGTTTCTTTGTGCTATTGAGTTTGAAAATAACTACCCAACCAAGCAGACGGTTTAATATGCTGTACTTTGAAAATGCAGTCAGTATCCAGGTGTCCAGCTTGGACCGTCCGAAAATGTATGGATTATTTCTAACATCTAAAAATAATTCGACCACTCAGGTGAACCGCTGACTTGAGTTTAGTGAATTTCCAAAATTAAATTTATAGGCCTATGTTTTAGGGTTTCTACCATTAATTTGGGAAATAGGTCTATTTACGACGGTGCTGAATAGCTGCAAGATGTTTCGCACGCGATTCCGCATATTCTGATTATCTTCTATAGGCAAAGCATTGCGTGCTTCGCACGCCAACCCCCGTATTGGGAGTATCTTCAATACGCAATGCATTGCGTGCTTCGCACGCCAACCCCGCGGTAGAGTGCACCGTATGGCTTTGAACCGGGTACATTGGACACCGCATTCTTGAAGGTGTTTTTGAGTGTGTAAGTGTGTTTATATACTCGCACTAGCTGGCCCGATCCGGCTTTGCACGGATAGACAAATCAAAGTTAAATGTATATTAACAAAAAATATAATATATCAATAAATATATCAAACTATGTATTTCTCATGGGGATTTTTAGTAACTTTAATCCCCACAAACCCCCCTAAAATTTCGATTTTTTTTTTAAAACCTTTCTTAGCGAGCACCTAGGACCCTAGAAGAAGCTACGTTCCAAATTTCATTCCAATCCGTTCGGTGTTTTTTTTTTTTTTTGTAGTAATTTTGACTCCCCCAAACATCTCCTAAAGTTTCGATTTTTTTTAAAACCTTTCTTAGCGAGCACCTAAGACCCTAAAGGAAGCTCCGTACCAAATTTTATTCCAATCAGTTCGGTGTTTTTGTTTAGTAACTTTTTCCCCCCCCCCCCCCAACCTCCCCCAAACATCACCTAAAATTTCGAATTTTTTGAAAACCTTTCTTAGCAAGCTCCTATGGTCCTAGAGGAAGCTATAAACCAAATTTAATTAAAATCCGTTCCGTGCTTTTGGAGAAATCGTGATTTAGTAACATTGACCCAAAAACGCCCTCTAAGATTTCAAATTTTTTTAAACGATTTCTTATTAGCACCTACGTCCCTATAATAATAATTTTATTTATTATTATTATTATTAAAATCATGCAATGATAGTAAATAATGCCTGCAAAGGTTGTTCCTTGTATAACACCCGTGTTAGTCGTTCAGAAATCTTCCTCATGTTGTACAGTAAAGCCAAATATAGAAACCGACCACTCTCTGCAGTTTATTTTCATCAACTTTATCAACTCTCTGCAATTAAATATTGAACAGCTGTGATTGACAGGGGTCCAAAAATAAACCAACAGGCTGATGTAGCCCGACTGTTTCGACGTAAAGAATGTAGAAATTTAAATTTATACAGATTGACTCTGTAATTCGTGGAGATTATTCATCACGTGAGGCGGTCGTGTGTGTAATGATTCGACCACGCAGCTGACAAATTAAGTTCATATGTTTTTAGGGATAAAACCGACTATTTGGGAAATCTGTCTATTCACGAAGGCGCTGAATGCTTGCCTACTTTTAGGACATATATTAGTAGAATTTGTTTGCGCCTAAGCATCCAGCTTCGAATCACGCGGTCCTTCGTTCCACTCGCAGTGGCCAACTCGCGTCGCTAGTTTGCACCTTGACCTTGCGGCCTCTGGTAATGATTCGCTTCGCTCGCAGATCAGCCTCGGATCGGAATAAGCCATTACGTGTACCGGGTACTTGTATGGTATTTGATCGATTTCGGGCGAGCTATAAGGTAGTGTAAAAAAAAAAAACGCAGAATAATATCATTCTTTAATTTTTTTTTAGATAAAACCCTAAAAACATTTCATTCTCGTACGAAAAGTCACCAAAAATAGCTACTTACAGTCAATAAACTTGCTTCCGTCGTTGGATTTTGTCGGGTAACGAACTCGTCCGATCGACATAGACAACCAACTTGTGGACCAAATCGGACTTAAAATGTGGCCTTTATAGTACGAACACAAAACTGAGAAGCCAAGGGGTACAAGTGGCATTTTTTTAATAATGGAGAAGTGCAGGAGCTGGCTCTTCAACACTTTAAAATGTTTGTTTCCAGGGAGTACAACTGTATGTCTATCATGTGCCTAGATCTAGTGGCGAAAAAACTACTTCGTAGAAGAACCGTTTAGCTTGGAAGCCAAGGGGTACATGTGTTGCAAGTCACTTTACTTTACATAGGTAATTTACTTGTAACCTGTTTTTTTTTATTACATAACTTCTAATTCCTGTTAACACGTTCACTACTACGCAAATTTCGTATTTCCTATGCTAGGAGCTGACCTTTTATTTTTTATACTTATAGCCTAAATGTATAGAAATTACATAATTTTTTATTTTGGAACCTTTCCACGTAATAATCGATAATATTTTAAAGCGGATACAAATACAAGATGACAGTCACTACCCACTAAGACATTCAAAAACCGTTTACCCCAGGTGTCATCTTTTGCCCGTTTTGATTATTGTAGAAGGAGGGGGGGGGGATTAAAATCATAAACATGCCGGGTGCCGGAAGGGCGTTTTTTTGCTTTATTCTTACGCTAAAAAGAGCCTTTATACCAAATTTTAAGTTTCTAACATGACTTTTTATTTTTAGCTTTTTTTCACAACATAGAAGCTGAAGCTCTCAAAAGGTCATATGTGGCTTAGAAAAAAAAAAAATGCATTTTCTTAAACTACAATTTGTCCATTTAATGTTCCTTATAATAAGTAAACCGTTTAAACGCTAAAGCAAAAAAAAAAAAAAAAAAAGAGAAAGCGGTCGTGTGACGGCCGACAGAAGTGAAAATAATGAATATAAATCGTTGGTCGTATTGGTTTAATCTGAAATTTGATTATTTTAACACTACCAAGTAAACTATTTTAACACAACTTACAAAATGAAGAAGCGCAAAGTCCATTTCAGAGGTATTACCAGCTAAACTATTTTCAATCAACTTACGAAATGAGGAAGCACGATGTCTATTTCTGAAGTATTGCCAAGTAAACTATTTTAACACAACTTACAAAATGAGGAAGCAAAATGTCCATTTCAGAGATATTATCTAGTAAACTATTTTAAAACAACTTACAAAATGAGGAAGCAAGATGTCCATTTCAGAGGTATTGCCAAGTAAACTATTTTAAATCATCTTACAAAATGAGGAAGCACAATGTCCATTTCAGAGATATTATATAGTAAACTATTTTAAATCAACTTACGAAATGAGGAAGCACAATGTCCATTTCAGAGATAATATCAAGTAAACTATTTTAAAACAACTTAAAAAATGAGGAACACACTATGTCCATTTCTGAGGTATTGCCAAGTAAACTATTTTAAAACAACTTACAAAATGAGGAAGCACGATGTCCATTTCAGAGGTATTGCCAAGTAAACTATTTTAAAACAACTTACAAAATGAGACAGCACAATGTCCATTTCAAAGATATTTCCAAGTAAACTATTTTAAAACAACTTAGGAAATGAGGAAGCATAATGTCCATTCCAGAGGTATTACCAAGTAAACTATTTTAAAACAACTTACGAAATGAGAAAGCACAATGTCCATTTCAGAGGTATTACCAAGTAAACTATTTTAAATCAACTTACGAAATGACTAAGCACAATGTCCATTTCAGAGGTATTGCCAAGTAAACTATTTTAAAACAACTTACGAAATGATGAAGCACAATGTCCATTTCAGAGGTATTACCAAGTAAACTATTTTAAAACAACTTACAAAATGAGGAAGCACAATGTCAATTTCAGAGGTATTATCTAGTAAACTATTTTAAATCAACTTGCGAAATGACTAAGCACAATGTCCATTTCAGAGGTATTGCCAAGTAAACTATTTTAAAACAACTTACGAAATGATGAAGCACAATGTCCATTTCTGAGGTATTGCCAAGTAAACTATTTTAACACAACTTACAAAATGAAGAAGCGCAAAGTCCATTTCAGAGTTATTACCGAGTAAACTATTTAAACCAACTTACGAAATGAGGAAGCACGATGTCCATTTCAGAGGTATTGCCAAGTTAACTATTTTAAAACAACTCATGAAATGAGGAAGCACAATGTCCATTTCAGAGATATTACCTAGTAAACTATTTTAAAACAACTGACGAAATGAGGAAGCACAATGTCCATTTCAGAGGTATTACCATGTAAACTATATAATCTGCTATATAGGCCTACACATTGAAGTTAACAGTTTAAAAACCTTTTTTGTACCCTTCTAAACAGTACCCCCTCCCCAAGCAACCTTTCAGAAGGGTGAACTTGGTAGACTTTTTCTTCAATGTTCACGATAAAAAATCCTGTGTGCAAAAGATCTCATCTTTCTGTATTATTTCTAACAGAAGCATTATTTTTGATAATTTTAACAATACTATGTTTTTAACTCATAAACATATGACGGCAATTAAACGAAACGTCAGTATATAAATACAATGTTTGCATTTTCAGTAGTTCATTCCCTTATTAAAGTCTAGAAGAACACATCTGCACAGGTTTAGAATTATTAACCAAGGCACACCCTGTATAACGTAACGGTTAAAGGCAAGAGAAATAAACACCTTCACAGCTTCCACATGGGTTGTTCGGTGTGATGGGGGGACGGGGGGGGGACGAGATGGGGGTTAATCAGTAAAGTGGTTTTCCCAAGTCAGTACCAAATGTAAAGTTTATACAGCACTACATGCCATGTTTATATACAGTCTTTCAGTAAACATTAGTCCATCGTGGCGTATATGTAATAAGTCAAAATAGGCTGTTCATAAATTAATTAAAATAAAAAAACGGCAGTGTACTCCTACACAAGCAATTCACTCAAGCACGGGAATCTCCCATTTTACAGGTGTGGGACGAAATTACGAAATTATACAGCTGCACAACTAACCTATGCGTTGGAGTCGAAGCAAGGCTTGGTTCAACTCACATAAAACATTTATGAAGTGAAAACTTTTAAAGGCGCACCAAGTCCAAAAAATTTGTATATATGTTCATATAGGAGAGTATAAAGTTTTCTTGTTGCTGGGGGTGAATCGGATTTTACCGTCACGAGTTTCACCATGCATTTTGTGAAACGCTCTAATGTGAAACACTCTATTGTGAAACGCTGCTAAAGTGAAACGCTCTTAATATGAAACGCTCCTAATGTGAAACGCTCCTAAAGTGAAACGCTCTTAATATGAAACGCTACTAAAGTGAAACGCTCCTAAAGTGAAACGCTCTTAATATGGAACGCTCCTAATGTGAAACGCTCTTAATGTGAAACGCTCCTAAAGTGAAACGCTCTTAATATGAAACGCTACTAAAGTGAAACGCTCTTAATATGAAACGCTCCTAATGTGAAACGCTCCTAAAGTGAAACGCTCTTAATATGAAACGCTACTAAAGTGAAACGATCTTAATATGAAACGCTCCTAAAGTGAAACGCTCTTAAAGTTAAACGCTCCTAAAGAAAAACGCTCTTAATATGAAATGCTTATAATGTAAAACGCGTCTAAAGTGAAACGCTCTCAATATGAAACGCTCCTAAAGTGAAACGCTATAATGTGAAACACTCTATTGTGAAATGCTCTTAATGTGAAACGCTCCTACAGTGAAACGCTCTTAATATGAAACGCTCCTAAGGAAAAACTCTCTTAATACGAAACGCTCCTAAAGAAAAACGCTCTTAATATGAAACGCTCCTAAAGTGAAACGCTCATAAAGTGAAACG
>JAGFPH010001045.1:290385-306366 GCA_018207615.1 Philaenus spumarius
TTTTCAATACGCAATGCATTGCGTGCTTCGCACGCCAACCTCCGTATTGGGAGTGTTTTCAATACGCAATGCATTGCGTGCTTCGCACGCCAACCTCCGTATTGGTAGTATTTTTAATACGCAATGCATTGCGTGCTTCGCACCCTAACCTCCATATTGGGAGTGTTTTCAATTCGCAATGCATTGCATGCTTCGCATGCCAACCTATATATTGGGAGTGTTTTTAATACGCAATGCATTGCATGCTTCGCACGCCAACCTATATATTGGGAGTGTTTTCAATACGCAATGCATTGCGTGCTTCGCACGCTAACCTCCATATTGGGAGTGTTTTCAATACGCAATGCATTGCGTGCTTCGCACGCCAACCTCCGTATTGGGAGTGTTTTCAATACGCAACGCATTGGGAGTATTTTTGATTCATAGTGCATTGCGTGCTTCGCACGCCAACCCCCGTATGTAACCCCAACTGTGACTTCATAATTATTGTATTAAAGCAGGAGAGAGAATAAGTACATTAAAGTTGGAGAGTAACTAATAAATATTATTATTATTACCTAAAGAGAAAACTATTCTATGTATTTCGAACAAATTTGCACCAAACATGTCGATTAGGCGTGTACAGATTCACCAAAAAAAGTTTTGAAAAACAATTTCCTTTTTGGCCAAAAAACTCCCAAAAATCAGTTTTTATTATTAGCTAAACGAAATTTTTTTGAATGATGCGCTTTTTTTCATATGGTAGGGTACATTAAGCTCTATAAATAAGCCAAATTTTAATAAAATCGTTAGAGCCGTTTTTTTAATAAAAAAATAATAACAGATTTTTTGGGTTTTTTTTTTATCCAAAAGGGGGTTGTTTTCCAAAAATTTTAAAAACCTTTTTTCCTTCATCTATACTGGCGTAATTGACACGTTTGGTGCAATTTGTTCGAAATCCATGAAATAGTTTTCTCTCTAGCTTTGTATACATACAGACAGACATTTGGTAAAAACCACTTTTTTGGACTCAGGGGGTCCCAAAACGGATATTTCCACAAAAATCACAACATCGATTTTTTTTCGATCACTATACTTTCTCTATACTATAGTATAGTGAGAAAGTAAATAAACGGTATCAGTTAACTGACACAAACTTTCTCCCAACTTACTGTAGTCAAAATAATATTGTTTTTAATCATTTTATTTACTACTTTTTAGAACAAAACAAAAAAATAATATTCTACCTACGTCAATCGTATAAAAAAGTTATTGTCCCAGGCGGGATTCGATCGCGCGACCTTTGAATTACTGTCCGTCCTCGCTACCGTTGTGCTACCCCGTGCGGCCGTCGCCGTGATGCTAGATTGACAACATAAACTTGTTTATTTTTTTAACATTTCCCCATAATTATGAAACGCCGAAATTTTGATAAAAGCGGGTGGTGTCATTTTGTTTGGCATCTTAAGCACTATAAATACTGAAAATTTGATCAAAATCGTTATAGCCGTTTTTGAGAAATTTGCATTTTTGTCGTTTTTTATTGGTTTTTAGGGGTAAATTACCCTTAAAAATTAAAAATTCCAAAAAATGAAAAAACGCCTGGAGATATTAGGGTTTAGTACCTACATACCAAATTTCATGAAAATCGGACCAATAGTGTCCCCTCTGGTCGTGTATACATACTGACACACTGACAGACAGACACCACGTTAAAAACACTTTTTTGGGTTCAGGGAGCACAAAAACAAAAAATTCCACTAAAAATATTTTTGGGTTCAGGGAGCACCAACACAGATAATTGCACTAAACAATTTTTTGGGGTTCTGGGAGCACCAAAACAGATAATTCAACTGAAAATTCAAATTCGAATATTTTTACGAAAACAATACTTTCTCCATATACTACGTATAGGGTGGAGAAAGTAAAAATCATATAGGGGCTAAGTGAGTAATAAAAAAGAACAAAAGAATGAAAAAAAAAACTGTGAGAGAGTCCATTCAGTAAATTTATATATATCTTTGTAATAACTAGTGTCATAGTATCTCTTATACTGTTGATATTGTTGGAATAAACTAGTTTTTCCTTCGCCAGTAAAGTCAGAGTGAATGCAAACGACATAATACATTCGAGCATTACGAAACCGAACTGTGTAAAGTATTAATGTTTAATTAGAGAGAAGTGAACATGTCCAATCCAAGATGTCAAATTATTTTCCAGATGTCAGGAGTCAAATATAATTACTTCTCCAGTAAAGTAATAAAGACTTTTAAGAAATGTTTGATGTCAAATTTGCCGAATTCCAAAGTTGTTCGCAGAAAGTACAGACACGCTGGGACTGTCAGTTGGTTCTTTGAGGACAGATAATTAAGTTTGGAAGTTTAATAAGTTCGACCGCAACCAAGTGAATGGAATCTGTGCGAGGGACAGAGGTAGGCACAGATTGAATGCGTGTTGACTTTATTTTATGAGGCGATGTTATGACTTGTCCAGCCTCAACACTTGAAATTCCTAAAAATATTACAACGAAACTTTTACTAGAACAATAATTCAGATTTAAACTATCTAGAGCCGCATTGTAGATGTTATTTTTTTAAATCTATATATATTAAAAGAATTTGGTCAAAACCTATTTCCAATCGCCCAGCCTCTCCTAATGGACCGATTTTGATGATTTTTGTTTTAAAATGTGTCTTATTACCTGTAGATATGTCATCAAGCATTTACCGAAGTCCTAGGACATTAGGGCTACGCCCCAGTGGCCCTCAAAGTTTCAATGTTAATCTTATGGAAGGTCAATCTTAAGGAAGAAGAAGAAATATTTCTTTTGATTTTATCAAGGACACAAAAACAGCTGTTCGTATGAAAAGCTTAAAACAGCTGATTTTGATCAACAACTGATTTGGATAAAATCAGTATCAAATGTAGTATTACCTTTTTGAGGTTACATTGACAAACTAAAAACAAACACAAACAAAAATCAAAGAAAAACGCTAACTATATTTTAATTCAATTCAAACATTGGTTGTTACAAACCTATTATATATAAAACAGCTAATTTGGATCAAAAACTGAACATAATCATTCACAGATATGTCAAGTCTTATATATTATCATCCGTTCAGCCGCTATTCACCCGAGAAAGAGCCCCGGTATACAATCCTTCAAATTTCCCATGTTAATCTTATGGAGATAATGTTTAATGAGTTTGAGTCAGCTGCCAAATAAAACAGCTAATTTATGCTCGGTCACCTATGTACAAACGAGCAAAAGATTAACGAGATTCTTTATCGAATTTTCCACCTGCGAGCGAAGCGAAGCAGCCATCTGAGGCCGAAGGCCGAGCCGGGGTTGGGACGCGGAGCGTCCAGGGGCAGAGCCCCTAGTATATTTTATTACAACTAGGAATAAAAGGCTATCTAACAACAAATATTTCATATCAATTGTCAATGCTTGCTGGAATATCAAACACCGATTCACTCCTAATAAGTATACACCCTGTTCCTGTGTAGATAGCTAAACAAAGTTCAAAAGGTTTCGTCCTCTTCAACTTCAGCGTTCTCGTGTTGTAGAAGTCTGTGCTTGTGTTTCTCTGCATTCTGGATTTCTTCTGCGGCAGTTATCATCTAGAGATCACAATAATGACTGTCACTGCGGATGAACCTTGGCATCATAGCCCAGTCAAGGGAGACACAAAAACATGAAACTTCGGAAAAAATTTTGGTAAAGCTGAATTTTCCCCCTTCGATAAACCACTACCAGAAGATCATTTTTACAAAAGTCTTTAAAAATCCCCCGGAGATTTCCCCCTAGCCCCCTCAAAGAATGAAAATGTCAATAACTGCGGAAACCCCTAAATCTACTTTACTAATAATCGGAACAAGTTGAATGTTTTTTTTTTTGTTGTGTTGGTTATAACATAGGCTACAATAATGGTCCTCTTTATTTATAGTAATTATTTATAGCCTAAACGCTATGAACATTTTTGATAGAGAATATTTTAAGGATTGCAATAACTAAATAAATATGACTCTGTCGCTGTTTATCTCTTAGATATTGACAAAAAAAGCTAAATAAAGAAATCTTTCAAAAGTGAATTTTAAGGGGTAGGGGGATGCAAGAGGGGGAGGGGAAGCAAGAGGGGAGGGGCAGTGACTTTTCAGAAAATATTCCTTTTATAAACATCTAAAATCCATGAAAAAAATCAGCTTTTCACTAATTATTTCCGACGCAAAACATTTATTGAGTGGGCTAATAATCGCAGCCAATAATTGCTACCTCCCCCCCCCCACCATTAAATAATCTACAACTTTTATTCGTGTTTTTTTCCTGTAATATGACACCCAAAAAGCCTATACGCAGAAATTCAGAGTAAATTTAGGGTCAAAAAATAGTTTTCTTCCGGGCATTTAAATGTATTTATAAAAAAACTAATAGGTTTACAGTAGAAAAAAATAGGAACATTATTGTAACCTATGTTATAACAAACACACAAAAAAAACATTCAACTTGATACGATTATTAGTACCGTAGATTTAGGAGTTTCCGCAGTTATTGACATTTTCATTCTTTGAGGAGGGTAGGGGGGGGGGAAGATCCAGGGGGATTTTTGGGGACTTTTGTAAAAATGATCCTCTGGTAGTTTTTTACTATCGATGCGGAAAATTTCAGCTTTACACTTTTTTCCTACCAAAACCTTTATTGACTGGGATAATTACCAACGCACCGCGGAACCTTATTCTGAAATGTATGTGTGATATTAAAATGTGTCTTCTTTGTAAATCCACACAGCTGTAAACCATTAGGCCACACTGGTTTCAATATATGGCCGCAGAGAAGCAGATTGTTTAGTACAATAATTCCTCCCAAGTAACTATAGCCCAGTCGGTATAGCTTACAACTACCAGTAATTTGCAATATAACTGATTTTTTTTATAAGTACCTTAAAGTATGTAGATTAACATTAAAAAAAGTTTACCAGTCTATCGATTTCCCAAAGTCAAAAATTAAAATCGATTATCCTTAATATTTCCAGATGGGATAAAGATAGAGAAAAATAAAAAATACCACCGTATAGGGGAGGTATTTTTCAACAAAAAAGGTCATATGTATTTATTTCGAATTACTGGAACTTTTGGTCTAAATTGACCCCTACCGACTAGCCTATAATACTTCCTATATTGCATGTTTAATTCTGACGTCTTATTTTTAACATGCTCCTTCCAATGTAGCTTGGCATCGAGTGGCATTCCCAAGTATTTAGCAGTCTCAGCCCAAATTACTAAATTGTAATTTATTTTAACAGGAATTTGATAGATTTTTCTAGTTCTAAAATTAATCCAGCTCGACTTAGATTCATGTTAATCTCATTGTATAATTATTCCCTAGATAAACACAAGATACCAATTTCCAATAAACCAAGACAGGAAAATTATAGTTTTTAATTTATCCGTTATTTAATTTATAAAAAACCGTAATATCTTACAAGTAGACAATATATTGTGTTACTAAGTTCAAATTCGGTGTACATATTTATTATGTATACTTTTATCTGGATACATAAATACAGAACAGTGTCTTGCATATTACTTTCTCACTATACTATAGTATAGAGAAAGTATAGTGATCGCAAAAAAAAATCGATGTTGAGATTTTTGTGGAAATATCCGTTTTGGGACCCCCTGAGTCCAAAAAAGTGGTTTTTACAAAATGACTGTCTGTATGTCTGTATGTCTGTATGTCTGTATGTATGTCTGTATGTATACAACGCTAGAGAGAAAACTATTCGATCGATTTCAACCAAATTTGCACCAGACATTTCCAGTACGCCTGTATAGATGCACGAAAAAAGGTTTTGAACAATTTTGAAAAACAACCCCCTTTTTGGCCAAAAAACCCCCAAAAAATCAGTTGTTATTTTTTTATAAAAAAACGGTTCTAACGATTTTGATAAAATTTGGCTTATTTGTAGATTTTAATGTGCGCTACCATATACGAAAACCCGCATATTTCTAAAAATTATCGTTTAGCTAATAATAATAATAATAACTGATTTTTGGGGGTTTTTTTGCCATAAAGTGGTTGTTTTTCAAAATTTTTCAAAACCTTTTTACGTGCATCTATAAAGACCTAATGGACGTGTTTGGTGAAAATTTGTTCGAAATCGATCGAATAGTTTTCTCTCTAGATAATAATAATAATATTTATTAGTTAATCTCCAACTTTAATAAAAGTATACAAAGCTAGAGAGAAAACTATTCCATCGATTTCAACCAAATTTGCACCAGACATGTCCAGTAGGCCTGTATAGATGCACAAAAAAAGGTTTTGATAAGTTTTGAAAAACAATCCCCTTTTTGGCCAAAAACCCCCAAAAAATCAGTTATTTTTTTTTAATAAAAAAACGGCTCTAACGATTTTGATAAAATTTGGCTTAATTGTAGCCTTTAATGTGCCCTACCATATACAAAAACCCGCATCTTTCTAAAAATTCTCGTTTAGCTAATAATAATAATAACTGATTTTTGGGGATTTTTTGGCCATAATGCGGGTTGTTTTAAAAAAATTTCAAAACCTTTTTACGTGCATCTATAAAGACCTAATTATTGACATGTTTGGTGCAAATTTTTTCGAAATCGATCGAATAGTTTTCTCTCTTGATAATAATAATAATAATATTTATTAGTTAATCTCCAACTTTAATAAAAAAATTCTCCTACCCCACCCTACAAGTCACAGTGAATCTGTTTAGTAATTTAAATGTGTTTGTGAGAAAGTATGTGCCAGTTCCTGGTACCGTTTATTTTTAAAATGGCGGCCGTTCAAAATGTGTAAATTGTTTTCACCATGTCAGACTTTATAATTTGAATGCGACTCTACGATGTCACGCTTTGTACAACTTTCAGATATTTATTTTAATTTTGAATTGAATGTGTGTCCGGCGCCTCCACCATGCAAGGTGTTTTGTTTTTACGAATGCAAGGTATTTTAAATTTAAGGTGTAACAAATGGTACATATACCTTATCTATTGGCTCCATCAGAATCACACAACTATATCAAAGCCCACTAAAGAATACCGTTGAGGGACGGGCTTGTGTACACCGAGACCTTGAACGCTCCAATCGCCGTAGTGTGACGTTGTCACGTTCTTCCCACGCTTCTAACTGACTGCGGCTGACTCAATGCATTTATAATTCTTTAAACTGTGCGACCAAGCCTCGAGCGGTAAATACCAGGAGTGTTCGAGTCTAGTAGATATGGCAACGCTGCGCGCCCATCCTATTGGCCATCTCGCAACGGTATTCTTTAGTGGGCTTTGATATAAGGTACGTTTCTCTTGGCTTGTGAGTGTACTCCAGAGACAAAGTATTGGTAATTACAGAGACGTTTGAGTTTATAAAATCTAAATATGTTCATCGAAATTCTTCAAATATATTAAACTACAAGTGAATCATCTACTAATTAGTGAATAAAATGTCACCAACTTACTTACTTCAATAATACAATTTTTATAACAATTAAAATCCCATGAAGAATAACAATCGTAGTCATTATTTAAAACATGCCCTTTAAGCTGCCTAAACAAATCTATTTCTAATAATAAAATAGCGAATTCATTTGCATTACTTAATCATTCACAATGTAATTACGTGTCAACAAAAATGTTTTCCCCTTTTTCCTTTGGAAATATCTATTGTTAAATGGTAACTGGCCCCAATTGCTTGACAACTCTTGGTTTAGCAGCTAATTCTAATGGCTCAGTTCCACTAAAACTAAATACATCTTATAGTAATTTAAGTCTAAGATTAAATGGCAAGCACGTGTTTTCGTTTTTAATTCGAAAATTCCTACTCCCCGAGATCTGTCTTACAATTAGAAAAAATATTAAATCTACTTACATCTGTTTAAACATACTTCCCCCCCTTCTCCTCACTCTCACTTAATTAAATTTATTTGGATCTTTACCCAAATTTGTAAAAAAAAACTTAAAACATCTTTTTTTTAAAACGACTCTGTCCCTAACCTGCAATTTTGTTCAGTTGCAAACACCTTTGAATGAAATACAATAATTGAAAATGATCTAACAAAACATATGTCTATACAGGTTGTCAAACGAAGAAACGGAGAAACTTTCAACCCCTGTTCCACTAGTGGAAGTAATAATAAACGGTACCAGGAACTGGCACATACTTTCTCACAAACATATTTAAATTACTAAACAGATTCACTGTGACTTGTAGGGTGGAGTAGGAGAGGTGATTTTTTATTAAAGTTGGAGATTAACTAATACATATTATTATTATTATTATCTAGAGAGAAAACTATTCGATATATTTCGAACAAATTTGCACCAAACACGTCAATTAGGTCTTTATAGATGCATGAAAAAAGGTTTAGACAATTTTTGAAAAACAACCCCTTTTATGGCCAAAAAACCCCCAAAAATCAGTTATTATTATTATTATTAGCTAAACGAGAATTTTTAGAAAGATGCGGTTTTTTGCACATGGTAGGGTACATTAAAGGCTACAAATAAGACAAATTTGATCAAAATCGTTAAAGCCATTTTTTTATAAAAAAATAATAACTGATTTTTTGGAGGTTTTTTGGCCAAAAGGGGGTTGTTTTTCAAAACCCTTTTTCGTGCATCTATACAGGCCTACTTGACATGTCTGGTGTAAATTTGTTTGAAATCGATCTAGTAGTTTTCGCTCTAGCTTTGTATACATACAGACATACATACAGACAGACATTTTGTACAAACCACTTTTTTGAACTCAGGGTGTGCCAAAACGGATATTTCCACAAAAATCTCAACATCGATTTTTTTTGCGATCACTATACTTTCTCTATACTATAGTATAGTGAGAAAGTAAAAATAGTACACTTAAACATAAATCCTGAATCGTTCTTTTACCAGCTATTATTAAGCTTTTTGTACTAAAACATTTATATCTCAAGAACGGCTCAACCAATTCAGTTGAAATTTTGCACGTTACTCGTCAATGTAAAAAATTGGTTGTGTATATGTATTGTAAACATAATACAATGTTTTATAACGTACTCTTGGAATTTAAGCAAGTTGGACAGAGTGGAGAAAATAATAAAGGATCAGTTTCTAGTTGGAGTGTGTTTGACGGACATGGCAAGAAGAAATATAAGTTTACAGAAGCAATCAAAGTGGGAACCCAATACCAGACTGTTATGGATGCCAACTTCCCAAGGTAATAAACTTTAACAAATACTGTACCCTTCGAAAATAATATTTCACGTTTTTCTTTAAACGTTTTCTGTTCATATTTCACCGACTTCTTTCTTGATCCTACTAATGAATACTTTTCACAATACTATTGAAGTTGTGTCGCTTCCTGAACTGGAGAAGGGACGATGGAGATGAAAACGGTCAGGACACGCACTTTCAGGATTAGAAATCCTTATAAAGAAAGCTTTCATACATTCCTTTGCGTGAAGATAAAGTCGCCAGGACACAGGAAGAAGATATTATTATTTTTATTCAGAGATAGTTAAACACTCGCCTTCCTATAGTTAATTCCTCGCTAAGACACTTTGTTCGTGTGTCAGGACAAGTAATGGACAGTTTGAGTAAACTATATGGACATACTTAAATAAGAAACAGTTATAATTAAATTGTACCTGAAACAAAATTAACCAAGTTTGAGATTCGAACCCATTACAGTTAGAGTTCCATGCAATGATATGTCAACAGAAGATACCGGGTTCGAATCTCGGCTAGAGACCAGGTAGCTTTTCATATTTGTGGTTTGATGGCATTTGGACGGAAGTAAAGCAAACGGTGGTTGGCTCGCTTCCAAGCTGACGGGATATGACTAGTTACCAGGTCTCCAACTTGGGGCGTTTTGCATACTTTCAGTAAGGTATTTGTATGTATGTTTATACGTGTATTTATATTTAAAAAAAAACCTACACAATTAGAGGGATAATGCAGCGTTTTTATTTATACATCATAGCCCAGTCGGTATAGGGTTACAACTACCAGTAATTTGCAATACGGCTGAATTTTTTTTTATAAGTACATTAAAGTATGTAGATTAACATAAAAAAAAGTTTACCAGTCTATCGATTTCCCAAAGTCGAAAAACAAAATCGATTATCATTTTATTTTCGATTATCCTTAATATTTCGAGCTGGGATGAAGATAGAGGAAAATAAAAACTACCACCGTGTAGGGGAGGTATTTTTCAACAAAAAAGGTCATATGTATTTATTTCGTCCGAGCAATGGTTTGTCTGGAAAAAATTCGATAATGCAGGTATGTATTTTGCAGTAGGTGAAATCACTAAAAGGGGACATCATATTCATATATGAAGCGTTGGCTCATTCTAAATTAGCCGAATTTTAATATATCGAATTGAAACTTGACATAGGAGTTAAAATGTATATTTTAAACATTTATGCTGAATCTCAGCTTGTTATCTTGAAAATGACCCGATCTAGGAGTCGATTTCGATTATCGATTTTAGGAGTACCGGACCCACGAACTAATTTCAATCTATTCCAGTTTCGTCAATTTTTGGAATATCAACACCAAATTTGTTTTACAAGTTGAGTACACCAGTATAAATATTCTTAGTAAGTATGAACAATTTTTTTCTTGTTATTTTTAAAAATGAGGCGCTTGAAAATAGTCTTCTGTTTTACCTATCTAGTTTTAACTATAACACTTTTGGATTCAACGACTCCATTTTCGACATTTTTAAACATATCAATTTAAAAATTGGTACAGAAGTTAAAAATACAATTTTTTTTGCTATACTTATTTTAAAAACTATATTTAAAAAATGACTAATCTGCAGTTGATCAACTCAAGCGTTTTGATGAAAAATCTAAAAAGGTCTAAAATTATACTTTTTTAATTTACTTGTGCTTTTAAAAGTAAATAATGAAAAAGGTTTATACTCCTTGAAATTGTTTGAATATATACATTTAACTTGTAAAAAAACTTTCAGGTTGATATTTTGAAAATTTTCTAAACTGGAGCTGTTTAAAATGAATTAGTGGGTCCGGTACTCCTAAAATCGAGAAACCCATTAATAAGTCAAGTGGCTCTAGATCGGGTAATTTTCAAGATAACAAGCTGAGACTCAGCATAAATGTTTAAAATATATATTTTAACTCCTATGTCAAGTTTCAATTCGATATATTAAAATTCGGCCAATTTAGAATGAGCCAACGCTTCATATATGAATAAGATGTCCCCTTTTAGTGATTTCCCCTGCTGCAAAATACATACCTGCATTATCGAATTTCTTCCAGACAAACCATTGCTCGGACGAAATAAATACACACGACCTTTTTTGTTGAAAAATACCTCTCCTACACGGTGGTATTTTTTATTTTCCTCTATCTTCATCCCAGCTCGAAATATTAAGGATAATCGAAAAAAAATGATAATCGATTTTTTTTCGACTTTGGGAAATCGATAGACTGGTAAACTTTTTTTTATGTTAATCTACATACTTTAATGTACTAATAAAAAAAAAAAATCAGCCGTATTGCAAATTACTGGTACTTTATGTCTAAATTGACCTTTACCGACTGGCCTATCAATAAAGATAACATTCTACATTAGCCTACTAAATTAATAAACCCCAAACATATGAATACAACATTGCAGTCCACAAATATATTCAACAATACAAAACAAACAAAAAAAAAAAAAAAAAAAAAAAATATATAAGTAGTCAAAAAAAAAAAAAAAAAAAAAAACTAATGAATACACTACAAACATAATTATAACCTACAAACATTATACCAATACAACATTACAGTCCACAAATATAACCTACAAATCAAATCAAACAAAACAACACTAATGGAAAAAATCTAATAAGTGAGTAATAAAAAAGAACAAAAGAATGAAATGTGAGAGACTGTGAGAGGGTCCATTCAGTGTATTTATATTTATCTCTGCAATAACTAGTGTTATAGTATCTCATATACTGTTGATATTGTTGGAATAAACTCGTTTTTGTCCAACGCCAATAAATTATTCAGATGACCCGAAAATATCTGGAACCTTATTGTAGAATTGTTCTTAAGGGTCTGCTCCAGTAAACGAGAACCCAACCGGAACGCAAGCGCTTCTCTCTATAACCGTATCTAAACACTGAAATTTCTTGCAGCTGAGCGCTTTAATTAACACTGCTCATTTCAAACCATTTTATAAGTCCATCTTTTGTAATTGAATGCTGGGGAAAAAACTGAATATTCTTTATCAAATTTCGGATCCGGTTTTCAAATTACTTTTCATTATTAATTGTTTATTGTGTTAGGAAAACAATTTAAACTTTGTACTTACAAAATGTCAAATACATAACAAGAGAAAAGCATTTAAAAAATCTAAAATGCAAAACGGATTAGTATTGCATTAAAATCAGACCTTGCAAAACAAAATAAACGAAATAAATGGTTTGAAATTTAACATTGCTCTCGTGGGATAAATATCCAAGATGGCCGCCACTACAGCAGACCCTTAAGTAAAAACATTTCGATCACCCAGCTGAACCTCTGACGTGAGTTGAGCTAACTTCCAAACTTAAGTTTATACCAGGTGTCTTAAAAGTCCCAGCCCCCCCTCTTTAAATTTTGTGTTTGTTAAAACAAACAAATATCCTTTGGGGAACGATACTAACTTAGCCCAAAGTATCTTTTGAAGCAATCGGAAATTTTGAGTGTCCCCTAAAAATGGGGGATTTTGGGGGCAACTCAACATTTTTAAATGGGAAGCAAGGTCACGTGATACCTCATTTTAAAGGCTAGGAAAATGACATAAATAAAATAAAAATCGGACCACCCAAAACAATATGGCGGCCCTAAACGTGTTGAAATAAATTGACACAATGTTCCTAATATCTCGAAAAGGAAGAGTTTTTAGAAACATTTCAAGAGACAAATAATGTTTATTTCAAAGCGCTTGACCTAAATAATTGCTTTCAAATCGATTTCGTAAATTTGTTTACATAATTTTCTAAGATGTAGGAGTCGACTTTTTTTTGGGGAAGCTAAAAAATGTTAAACGCAAACCCCTGTCTTGTGACCCCTTATTTTAAAGGTATTACTACAAGAATGTAAATGACGAAAACTAGAGGTTATTTACGGTTAAAGACGAGAATGATTCGAGTCCTTCTAACTTTTTAGTGAGTGGTTGGTGAAGAGCCAAATCCAAGGAATGTTTATCAGGTATTAGGATGTACTTTTTTAAGTATGACAAAACTTTTCCATCGTTTCAAAAATTGGAAATATTGGGGGCAGCTCAAAATTTCTATTCGGAAACACATTTCATGTGACCATTTATTTTAAATTTGTAGTATGGTTGAGATAGAGGCTTACAATTTGCACTGTTAGTTTTCTTTTGTTAATACCTTTAAAATGAATGGTCACATGATAGGGGTTTGCGTACAAAAAATTTGAGCTGCCCCAAAATTTCCCATTTTGGAAATGGTAACAAAGTTGTCTTATGCGTAAAAAAGTGCATCTTTGTACCTAGTAGACATTAGCTGAGTTTGGTTTTTTTCCAATTACTCTCTCAAAAGTTTCAGGGGTGTCTCCAGGCTTTTAGTTCACCCTGTGTAGGCTACATATAAGTAGGCTCTAATATGTAAAATGCTAAACCAAAATTTGATAGAAACCTGGGAAATTGTCGTGCAAAGTTAAATAACATTAAAAAATGACTGAAAATCTGCTTAGCCTCCTTGGGAGTAAACAAAACCGGATATTAGTAAAGCAAACATTTCTGTAACTGATTTGTTGTGTTTTCGCTCATTTTACCTTGTCTAGGTGCATTCGTATTTAATTAAAGCATTATTTATTAATTGTTGAAAGTGTATAATATCAAAGAGGGTGCCACTAGCGGTAGAAAGGTACATGGGGGTAATTCAGTACTAATTACATGCTGCCGCATAATGCAAAGCAGGGGTGGTTGTAAGGCAGTGCTGTCGGAGTAACAACCCTGTGACGTCACCGTGTAGAACCGGCTGGCAGCACGTATCAAGAGGAAGTGGCTAAGCCCGTAGGAAAGTCTAGTCCACACGTACAAACAAGAAAGAACAAACATGAAAAAAGAAACAAAATAAATGGTACCAGGAACTGGCACATGCTTTCTCACAAACACATTTAAATTACTAAACAGATTCACTGTGGCTTGTAGGGTGGGGTAGGAGAGTTTTTTATTAAAGTTGGAGATTAACTAATAAATATTATTATTATTATTATCAAGAGAGAAAACTATTTGATCGATTTCGAAAAAAATTGCACCAAACACGTCAATAATTAGGTCTTTATAGATGCACGTAAAAAGGTTTTGAAATTTTTTTTTGGACAACCCGCTTTATGGCTAAAAAAACCCCAAAAATCATTTATTATTATAATTATTAGCTAAACTAGAATTTTTAGAAAGATGCGGGTTTTTGTATATAATAGGGCACATTTAAGGCTACAAATAAGCCAAATTTTATCAAAATCGTTAGAGCCGTTTTTTTATTAAAAAAAATAACTGATTTTTTGGGGGTTTTTTGGCCAAAAAGGGGGTTGTTTTTCAAAACTTATCAAAGCCTTTTTTCGTGCATCTATACATTCGTACATGTCTGGTGCAAATTTGGTTGAAATAAATCGAATAGTTTTCTCTCTAGCTTTTGTATTCTTTTATTAAAGTTGGAGATTAACTAATAAATATTATTATTATTATCTAGAGAGAAAACTATTCGATCGATTTCGAACAAATTTGCACCAAACACGTCAATTAGGTCTTTATAGATGCACGTAAAAATGTTTTGAAAAATTTTGAAAAACAACCCCCTTTATGGCCAAAAAAACCCCAAAAATCAGTTATTATTATTAATATTATTAGCTAAACGAGAATTTTTAGAAAGATGCGGGTTTTTGTATATGGTAGGGCACATTAAAGGCTACAAATAAGCCAAATTTTATCAATATCGTTATAGCCGTTTTTTATAAAAAAATAATAACTGATTTTTTGGGGTTTTTTGACCAAAAAGGGGTTGATTTTCAAAATTGTTCAAAACCCTTTTTCGTGCATCTATACAGGCGTACTGGACATGTCTGGTGCAAATTTAGTTGAAATCGATCGAATAGTTTTCTCTCTAGCTTTGTATACATACAGACATACAGACAGACATTTTGTAAAAACCACTTTTTTGGACTCAGGGGGTCCCAAGACGGATATTTCCACAAAAATCTCAACATCGATTTTTTTTGCGATCACTATACTTTCTCTATAGATCTACTATACTATAGTGAGAAAGTAAAATAGCTGTTTGCAAACAGTTTCTTGTTCATGTTTGTCTACAGTTTTCAAATTGTTTCTCAGCTGTTCGCAAACAAATGTTTGTCATTGTTTTGTGTCCACACTAGCTAGGCAGTGTTTCTCGAGAGGTTGACTGAAGAAGACGTGCTTCTAGCTTGTGCTAGTTTATATTTAATTCTACACAATGAGGTTAGCTTACCTAGGAGAAGGCGATGGTGGACTCGCAGATTTCTTGGAGAAGGTCCGTATTACGTATGACCAGTTTCCGGAGAAAGCGGAAATGCATCGCTGGTACATAAAGTGCATCTAGAATTGCATACATTTTTTTATACCTCTAAAACTGAATGAAAAGCCGCGAAAATCGGTACTTGAGGGTTTTTGTTGGCGCTGATCTCATTTCGGACCATGCGAAATGATCCCAGTGCACTGGGGTGGGGGGAATTTGTAAACTTACGATGGAGACTAAAATTTCCTCTCGGGGGATTTTAGGGGCGCTGATTTCAATACCGACCTTGCGAAAGGCCCCCGGTCCACCATCGCAGGAACATCACAAATTTTGTCCTAAGAGCCCCCCCCCCCCCGGTACACTATTAGCATTAGTCAGAAATGAAATCAGCGTCCACAAAACCCAAGAAACGAAATTTTCAAGTCTCTGTCGCAATTTCACAAATCTTGCCCCCCATTAGAACCCCCCCCC